>QKQZ01055751.1:0-15165 GCA_003595255.1 Solenopsis fugax | reverse complement strand
ATAATTATAATATATATAATTACATATAAAATATTATATATATAATTATATTACTATGATATATATAATTATATATAAAATATTAGAAGTTTAGTATCATTCGAAATAAGATGCAATTATGTAGGCGTATAATTTTATTAATTTTGGTAAAATAAGCCTATATACAATAATAGTATTGACATAGATTGATTTACTTACTCGCATCCAAAATTCATCATAGAGTGCACAAGCGATTAAACATCTCTCAAATAAAATGATTATTCGATTCTGATCCTTTTGTTCAATCTCGAAATCTAGGTACTCCTTCCAGTTTTTCAATTGGCATCGTTCCAATGGTTTTACATGGAAATACGGTCTCTTTATCTGTTAATTATACAATATGTAATTAGACTATAAATTAATTACCTTAAGTTGTAAACTAATTTGAATTTTGCTTTAATGTGAAATTAATTAATGCATCCAAATCTTTTAATTTGGTGTATACTTTTTTTACTTACAACATAAAACATTGTAAAAGATTGACTTCTGTACTACAACGAATCCACATTTACTGCGCGAATAGGTAGTTCTAGAGCTACGGTGAGGGATCGAAATGAGTGAAAACTTTTTTCCATTTACAGCAGTAAAACATCTCAACGTAATTGAAATTAAAGTTTCATTTTTCTAATAACCAAGTGTGATCATAATGAGCATATATAAATAATTGAATATCATGTACCCCTTCCTCATAGGACCATCTTGCTGCCACCGCATTGACGTTCGCTTTGTGCATTTTGCGTCTGCTGCTAATGATCTTCTCACGGATGGCACGGGTCTCTTCATCGGTAGGTGGTACCTCGTGAGGTGGTGGTTCTTCACCGGGTGGTGCGTCATCAGCAGCTGATGTCGCCGTGGCGTCGTCCGATTTGAGAAGGGCTTTTACTTCTGCACGTAACGCGAGGAAATCGTCCACGCTTAAGATACGATTCGGCAAGTTAGATGACACGAATTCCTGGAAGGCTTCGAAGTGGGATGTGTAACCAAGAGTAGGTGTTGATAGTAAACGATCGTACAGCGCTGTCACTCTGCTCAAGCGTTTTCCCTCTGATTCCCACTTTATGTAGCTCTCCCAAAGACGATCCGATCTGTTTTACATTATAAATCGTTATATTATTTCATTTAATCCTCGCTAACTGTGTATCAAAGTAAATCTATTAATATATTATAATGTAACCAATACACAATACTAAAAATATATTGTAACAGATACAGTACTAAAAAAATTGATAACTTTTTTGTGGGCAATGATAGAAATATGTATATCTAGAAAAAAAATTTTAAATTTAATTACCTGAATTCAAGCCCGCAAGCTTGTATGGCTCGCTCGTACTGCTCCCGGAGTTTCTCTTCATCTTTCTCATAGACGGTTTTACAGTGGTTGATGTAATGGAGCCAGAGGTCGACACTTAGCGAAATAGCTTTCAGACCTTGGTCGAACACCTGCGGTAACGGATTCGTGGATCGTATTTAGAACAGTTTACAACTGGGTCGGGCTTATCGGCGGGTAGATCTTATACCTATTTTGCTTTTAGCTTTCGTTAAGCATTACGGTCTTTTTTTTAGCAACGTATACTCACATATCGTACGCGTACTGTAAATAAAGAGATTTAATTAACACAGAGATTGCAGATCATTATGCATTCACCTTAAAAGTCAGGGAGTGTTCCGATCTGGGCGCCACAGTGTCTTCCGCCACTCATTCTTGCTCCCATTCTGGCACGTGCGCGTATCCTAAGTCTTTGTTTCTGACTTTGATTTAACACCCAACCCGACATATCTTACTTACATAAAGTAAGAGTAGCGCATAGATCTTATGCTTAAGTTTTACAATACTTTCTGTAGTAAGCTATGTGTACAAATGCTTACAGTAAGTATAACATAGTATTCTTTCTTTCTATCGTGATAAAGGCGCTTCGGAAACAAGCCATCTCGCTCGACTTACGTATTGTACGATAGAGTACTTGATGTATTTGATATATCGGTAAGATAATAAAATATGTAATATAGCATTTTTGTCGCAGGATATTAATTAAATAAGTAACTATTTTGTAAACGAAGAAAGTCGAATAGGTGCCGCAAGACGTGCTATGCTGTTGGAAGGGAAAACCATATTTATGTGCGTGCACACTGCCCACGCGTCTTCCTAACTCGAGCTATTTTCATTAGATTGCGTTAATTATAATGATATCATATAATGAGAGATATAGCTTAACAAACATAATATACGATCGGACTCACCGTTTGGACATTTTCGGGGTTGCCCTTCTTCTTCTCGTAATCGGCGAATTTTCTCCAGTAACCGTAGCAATATGGATAACGCTCCAAGAACTTGGTGTAAGCTTCGCGCGCTGCCTCCGCATCGTTCTGTAACAAAAACAGTAAAACTCAAATGTTAGTTTCAATTAATTAAAAACATCTTCATATATTACATATATTTTCAAATATTTCTGTATCTTTTAAACACGTTTATGTGTATTATGTTTAGTGAGTGTTCAGGGTCGAAATAGACCCAATATTAAAAATTTATTAAAAAATAGATTTTCATATTTATTTTGTAATTGCATAAAAGAATAAAATAATATAAAATAATTTAAATTTTATATGTGAATTCTGTTGTCTAAAGTCTAATACCATTAGTTTTTAAAAAATGTTTGAATCAAAAAAAGATAATGCAATTAAAAGATTGATTTAATTTGTATTTTATATTAGATATTATAGATGATAAAGAAAAATAATTTCTGAATGATCTTTTACTTACTTCTTGATCCACATATTGTAAGAGATATGTCCACCCTGTGAAGTCAGATGGATCTTCGTTAACGGCTTTCCAATACTTTTCTAATTCGGGCAATGTTTTCTTTTTCGGCGATGCTGGCTTAATTTCTTGCTTATCTGCCGCTTCCGCATCGCTCGACAAGGCGAGCTTTTTTGCCGGTGCCTCATCGTTGTTTTCAGACGTTGGAGAGCTGGGATCGTATTCTCCTTCCGCGTTCAATTTACGTTTGGCTAAAGGCACATAACAAAAAACATAAGAAAACTAGTTCTAGACTGTAACATTCTTTATAGAACACCATGAAGAAATACACTCACTTCCACTTTCCACTTTGGCTTTCTTCTCAGGTGTTTTGTTCATTGATTTCATCCCACTCTTTTTCTTTTTGTCACTTTCTGGTGGTAATTCATCCTCAGACACGGACTCGGTTTCACCTAGGTCTGCCGGAGCAGTAACCGGCAGTTCCTCATCAGAAACAGCTTCAGTTTCTGGTTCCTGTGCATTCAAATTATCAAGTTATTAATCCATAAAACTTACATTAATAAATCCATAAACTTTTATTAATGAAGAAAGAATAATAATTATGTATATAAAATGTGTGAATCTAATGACACTAACTTTGGCCGTGGCTTCAGTAGGTAACTCATCCTCTGACACAGCCTCCGTATCAGGCTCGATCTTCTTCGCTTCATCTTCATTTATGTATTCATGCATTGTTTCGCTTTCAGCTGCAGTTATTTCTATACGTGGCAGGGAATCACTCTGTAACATCTCCATGTCGGGTTCTTCAACCTTACCCATCACCGCGTCTACATCCTCCGACATTTCTTGTTGCGAATCATCAATTTCCATAATTTGGATTGTGGTACCGGTATGCGCGGGTATGTTCTCCGATTCGTCTATCACCTCCGCCTCTAGAATCTCTTGTGTCATTGTGCTGCCATCTTCATTGATAACTTCTTGAAAATCTATCAGCACACGCTGCTGATTCGAGTCATCATTGCTGATATCTTGACCTTCCATCTCAATGTCTTCACTATGTTCTGCCAGCATCTCCACCTTGTCCATGCTACTGTCTTCCATAATAATGCCCTCTGATCTTATATTGGAATGCCGCTAAAAATAAACAGTGTTTTAAAATAAAATATGATCAGTGATGAAATAGTAACATGGTTTTTCTTGGATTAAACATCAACAAAATTAGATTAAATATTGTATACAATATTTACCATGTCTTCTACATCTTGCTCTATTTCATCACTCTGAGTCATACTCATTTCATGTATATTAGCATCTTCAGACTCTTCTTCCAATTCCAAGTGCAACATGGGAGTATCTTCCTCGGTGCGTTGATCCATAATAACTTCCGATAAACGTTGTACTCCATTCTCAGGCATATTTTCCATCACGTTTTCTTCCAATGTAGATGCAGTTTCTTCCTACAATTACAAATAGTTATTTATATTAGTTATAAAAAACCGTTGTCCATATTATTTTCTACAGCAGTTACTTAAATCATAGTATACATATATTGCATGGTAATATGTGTACAAAGATTAATGCAACCATAATATTTCAAAGTTGAATAAACGTTATTTTACATTTATTCTAATAAAATATATCCAACTAATGGATCGTACACTTTCTACTGCAACTGCAACTCCAAATATTTGCATCGAGAGAAAATAAACAAGATTTGACTGACGCCTCGCTATTTTGCTTTAATCTTATCGCCAGATGATGAAGATATCAATCGCCTATGATGTTAATCCAGTTAATCAGTGCAACCGGTGTCGAAACGTTCAACCCTTACCTCAATTTCCTCGATCTCTTGGATCTTTCTCGGGGAGCGCGTCGCTCGGGCGAGGAGCTTTTTCACGGGCGATTTTTTAGCCACCACCGCCGTCTTTCGGGCCCGACCCGACCTGGTACGTCTCACTGGAAAAGACAGCCAAATATTTATAATATTCCAAATGCAAGAGACGCCACCGTCTCGTAGAAATGGCGGTCTCGTGGGTTGGGCGACCGCGCCGGGCGGCACAGTCTTATGACGAATGGTTTCTCGGCAACGACCTGACGATCGATCGGAGATAATCGACGCATTTCTTGAAGCTTATCTCTTTACCTGGTTCGACCAGCGCGACCTCAGACTCGTCACCGCTCGCTGAGGACATCGTGCTCTCGCTGTTGCTCGCTGTAATCACCGGAGTGTCGAAGCGCAGAACAGCACACGGAAAATGGCGGCGCGATACACCTAACCGAAACAAGGTTGCCAATTGCAAAATGCAATCCTGTTAAAATCGGCAAAATTAGGCCGGTATTCATAGTCGATTCTTATTTCAAGATCATCTTAAGTAATGTCTTAAGATGCTGATACGGCTCTCTGATTGGTTGATGGCATTTTAAGATGGTACTTAAGACGATCTTAAATATAAGAACGGACTATGAATACCGGCCTTAGAACCGATTTCACCATTTCCGATTAGTTTAATCGGCCGATTAAATTTAAAAACAGCCAATTGCATAACTTAAAATTGATCGTATTACTTTGTTTTTTTGTCCATTTTCTGCAAATTGTAATTTATTTATGTAAAATTTAATATATATACTTTAAATTAAAAATTAACTTTTTAATTAAAATAATTAAAAAAAATTAAAGATAATCAGTTTTAAGTTTTGCAATTAGCAATTTATAAATCTAATCGACCAATTGGATTAATCGAAGAACGATGAAACCGGAACTTACACGCATGCTTCTTTTTTCGTCCTGTTTTCAAAATTGCAAGAGTCGATATCGCTGAAATTTATATTACCGACGATCAATAAAAACACAATTTTTAACTTTCGATCTTTTCATAAAAGTTAAAACTTTACTTATGTAAAAAAAATGTAAAAGAAAAACATTTCCATATAGAAGTTTTCTTTTTAAGTAAATTTCATTTACAAATAAAATATTTAATTTGATGATACATATTGTAATTGTTTTGTTATTTAGAGAAATCTAATTTTAAAAATTATAACATTAATGAATAGTGCTTTTAAAATTAGCTTTTATAATAATTTAATTTAATTTTAACCGAGTTTCATTCATGGACACATTTCTTTAATGTAACTAATTTTATAAACCTTTGACTTAATTTAGTTAAAAAAAAAGTATCAACTTATCTTCTATTCTTGTTTCAAAAATATAATTTTAAACTAAAACAGAATTTTAAAAATTCCAAAAGTTTTTAAAAAATTAAAAAATATTTAGCTCAGATATCTTAATATTTTCTGTTAATTTGTAATTTAACGATTTCTACATAAATACAAAATTCGATCTGCTAGATTAATGTTGAGTAGAAAGAATACAAGCTTTAAAATAAAGATATTTTAAAGTGATTAAAGAATATAAGTACATACATCTTTCTAAGCATATCATAATAAATAATATATTATATATATCATTCTATGTACAATGTATGTAAAACATTCTATGTAAAACATATGTGAGAATAATTGATGTAGTTGTGCAAGCACGTGGCTTGGTAACATTCGATATCGCAGCCTGATAGGAAGAATAAGTCACAGCTTTAGTCTTTTGATATCTTCTGGTCGAAAGTCTATTCTCAGGGAAGCGATACGTCGCACCTCCGACGGCGTTAATCGCCACGCTATCGCGTCCGCGCCGCAGTAGTCGGCCAATTCCTCCATCTTCTCTATACTCAGAATAGTGGCGATTTGTGTTAAACGCGCGAATTTGTCTCTCACTGACCAAGACGTGGCAGCCGCCAAGTAACTGGCTAACGATCTTATTTCCTTATCCAATATCAGACCTCCCGCCTAAAATGTGCAGATTCACTCGTCAACACTGTGTTTACACGAGAAATTAAATTTACGAGCAGAGATGATCAAAAAATTAAGACAAAACTATTCATAAAGGAATTATTATTAAAAGATTATAATAGCTTTTAAATCTAATACTATACGTACCCGATTAAAAGTCGATTTCAAAACCACCTTTTCTAAACGGGCCGTAACTTCCGCAGTCAGAAGTCCAATAAGTGCATCGTAATTAGAGGTTGTTAAGCTATCTTTGAATCCTCGAAGTAGACCTTCTAGGTTCATTATTAATGTCTGCACAAATGGCTCATCCGTTTCGTATCTCAATAATTCGTCCTGCATATGAATCATTCGTTTATATACATAATTTTATATAAATTTACTTATTGCTGCAGAATGTACCTCATTGATATGATGATCTATGGATAAAAACGCATCGACCCATGGAGTGACTCTGGGTTTTACAGCACTAACGCGTAACTGCTCCAGGCCGCAATCGATAATGCCTCGTAATATCAATATAACTCCTTTCAGACTGGATAAGCAGCTGTCAATTTTGCCTCTATCCTTCTTCTGCATGTTGGGGAATGTCGCGTCTATCTCTGCACCGAGACTTTTACATAACGTTTCCACATACTCTGTGCTCACATCGGTGTTATTTAAGTATGCCTACATAACAAGTAAACACAGACAATAACTATAGATATATAATAAAATTGTTTAGTAATATATTAATGTATATAATGAATAACATGTAAAACGATAAATTTTAATAAATGTACCAAGAACATAAGACGAGCGCATTCTGTGTCTGATGTTTGTAAACGACCATGCTGTATGCTCGTCTGGAGAGCACTGTACGCTTGCGCTAGGTCCAGATAGCCTGCTGGATAACCTTGACGCAGCCGGTTTCTCAATCTGTTTGCAAACTCGCCTTCCAAAATGCCACAAGCCATATTGACGACAGCGCAAACGCCGTCTATGCTCCAACTCGACATAGCCCGCCTGTAGAAAAATTATATGCCATTACAATTTTCAATAATATATATCAGCTGCATAAAATCAGCTGGCGATATATACCGTATGCATTTTTGTACTATGAAAAATACATCGTCAACCATGCTGGAAGTTTGTTGATCTGGGTCTAACGCGTCCATTCCTAGAGCTTTATTCACGCTCTCCTCAAGAAAGTATCTCTCTAATGCAAGATAAGCCCCAAGCAGCTCTTGCATGCCATGTGCCAATTCGGAGTTGTTTACAGTCATTTCAAATTCGTTAAGCAACTCTGTACGTTGCGCCTCATCTGTTGTGCTGATCTCTATGTCATTCTGTAAAACAAGCAATACATAAACATTGCTGCATTACTAATGTTTTCTGTTAACATTGCATGATTGACGGTAAACAATTTTTTACCTTAACCCTTCTTTTTAAGAAACGTATATAAAGTTCTGCCCTTGAATGCATTATAGTAATTTCTCCTAACAGAAGATCGAGTTCTTTAGGATCAAGTCTTTCTGGACTTGGTTTTCGCATATATTCATTTATCATTTGTACATTCTTGGATATACTTCTATGTTTTGTAAATACTGTAACAATCTTCTTGACTTGCCTAAAAATATAAATTAGTATTTTTCTTTTTTATATGGAGTCTAAAATTTGATGTGCAATAATGTACGTGTTGTGCTATTCTTACCTATCACATTCCTTTTGTAAAATCGAAATTGTCATTAACAGTCGACCAGGGCCATAATAAGTCTCTATGATTGGTTGATGTACTTCTACAATACGTGCAATTCCTTCGAATAAGAGAGTCATAGTGTCAGCAAAAATAACAGCTGCTCTCTTGTCATTACTTTTAATCTCTAGTGCTGCTTGTAGATTTTTCTGAGCAGTCTCATGTAGCTAATATTAAAAATAAAAGATCAGAGTACCATTTTTTTAATAAGACTTGATGATATAATTTTACAAAATTAATATATCTACTTTGGTGCATAAGTAACTGCAAAATTTCTTTAATCCTTCCAAGTGCATCCCCAACAATGGAAATATCTTGAAAAATCTCTCAACGGATGCCAGGTCCTCGGATTTCACGGCTTCATCGAATTTATGTGTAACAACGGCCCTCAATTCCATTGCAGCCTGTTGTAAAGTAACCAGGGAACTGCTAATACTAATGTGATCACCCGACACATCTTTGGCTGTTCTCTCTAGCAATTGTTGATCCATTGCTAAATAACGATGAACATGCGCTGCGCCTTGTTCGTAATCCTCATTACGCAGTGCAGTGGCTACCCCTTCACTGCATAATTGCAAATCTAGTATATCATTTATTCTACTTTGACATTCACACACTCTGCTCTGTGAAACAATATCATTTACATGCTAGTAAGAAATTGCAAGTTGTAATTAACATATTTAAGTATGATGTTCTTTCAACTATAGTAACTTACTCTTGCTAAATCCAATTGCCTCACTTTAGCGCTAACATTCTCAGCTAACTCGTTGGTACGAGCAATCATGTCACAAAACTTTTCTCCCTCCGTCCGTATCACTATAACATTTGGTAGTACTTTGCCAATATTCTGCAACTTTGCCTCCACGTGACATCGCCGGGCAAGAATCGTGTCCAGATTCTTCTTTATAGAAACCTGTATTTAAAATTTAATGTAAAAATATACAATAGAATGTTTGCAGGAGAAATTGCAATATGTCTAATGCTACTTCTTTAGTAGCACATGCAATGCAACAAATCCAGAGAAAATATCAAAGAATCACAGAAACTATCTCAGTTTTAATTTGTACAGATTTATTGCCATAAAAATATTAATTAAAAATTAATATACAATTGTATTTGAACCTCATCTTCCGACAACTTGTCCAGTATTTGTTGCAAATTTTTCTCGTTCACCGGCAAATCCATATTATCAGTGGATCAATTAATTGGCAACTTTTTATTTTATAGTGCTGAGGTACTTGACATTTTCCACATATTATCACGTCCACGTTGACACGTTCATCGTATTGTAAACAAAAATGAAGATACTTTTCCCAAGTGTGATCAGTACACCTAAAGTTCTACTCTTTTTGGATGACCTGGCTGCACTAGTTTACAGTTTATCTTCTTCCCTTCACATTGGATGAAGAAAGATAAACTCTGAAATAGTGCAGCCAGCTCAACTAAAAAGAACAGGTTTCTGCTTGTCAGGTGGTTTGTCCAATTTGATGGGACGTTTGCGGCTCCCTTTGTGAACGCCACGCTTCAAAAATGACAGGAAAAAATTATTGTTCGCATCGCATACTCAAACATACTTCTACTAGTTCTACTCTCTCAAACGTGCTCCAATACGTTTATCAAATAATAGCGAGATCCGCGGAAAAATATAATATCCAGTAAAAAAACAAAAGTTAATTCTGAGGTCTCAGTGAAAACTTTTCTCAAAAGTTTTCATGTAATTTTTCAAAATTTTTATGTCAATTTCAGAATTTTTCAGAAATTCTTCAGGTAATAGGCTTATTTGAAAATGGCCGTCAGTTATCACTTGCCTGTGAAAGTGTGAAACAGTATAAAGTGTGGCTTGTGAAAGAACAAGACGCGGACTTGTCGCGGTCAGGCGGCGACGCTATCTACTTGTGTAACGAGTTTGCATGGGTGATTAGCCGCAAGTAAGAGAAAAAGAAAAAGGAAACGAGCAACGGAAGAGAGGAAGGAAAGAAAGAAAAAAAAAAGCGAGGAGAGTATAGAGTGTGTTCAGCAAGAAAACAATTAAGGTAATTATTTGTTGGATAACTTTTGGGATCGTTACTCTAAATTGTGCTGACCGCCGTCCGAGCCTCGCTTTATATACAACGATGTCTCTATCTTTTCTTACGTTTTTTTTTTTTTCAAAAACAGCAATAACAATGTTTTTAATAAACATTATTTTTCGAGTATTTAGCTTTCTATATATAAGTGAAGTTTCTGAATAAATATATTGCATTAATGTTACAATTAATATTGAATGAAGATAATTGCATTGTAAATACAAAAGATAGACACATTGCTGACTACTTCTGTTTTAATCTGATTTAATTAAATTTTATTTTTGCTAAAATCAGTGATATAAATTTATATATTAGGAACATCGATCTAGATAGTCCAATAACTTTGTATTTTTTTATTTTCAGGAAAACAGAATGGGTTCCAGTCATCAGATTTCCCTTAAATGGGATCACTACTTGAAACATATTACCTGTGCTTTCGACACATTAAGGACAGATGAGGATCTTGTAGATGTCACTCTCAGCTGTGAAGGCAAGAGGATCAGGGCACACAAAATGCTTCTCTCAGCATGTAGTACATACTTTAGAGATTTGTTTAAGGTAAATGCAATTTTGGTCCATTTGTTACACACATTAAAATATGGAGACATTTTTTGTAATGATTACTTGTTAAATCATAGGAAAATCCATGCCAGCACCCCATCATAATATTCCGTAATGTAAAATTTGATGACTTGATTGCCTTGATCAATTTCATATACCAAGGCGAAGTGAATATTGTTCAAGAACAATTAGCAAGTTTTTTGACAACAGCAAAGCTCTTGGCTGTGCAGGGTCTTACAGATGTTACAGGAATGGATGACAGTCTAGTAGAGGTGAATATATAAAATAATGCAAACATATACAGTTCAATAGACATTATTTCTATCTACTAAAAAGATTTGATTTTATTACTTTTATAATTTTCATGGAATGAGGAAATGTAAATTTCTCGCTTAATCTTTCTTTCTTTATTTTAGAGATTTGGACTTATGTTTAGTTTACTTATCATTATTAAAAGATTTCTGTTTAAGGAGTGACATAATATTGCAATTTGCTTATCTCCAGTTAGTTTGGGATTAAATTTATACATATATATTTTTTTTTCGGATATTTCCTCGCTTAAAAATCTTAGTATTATACCAGTAAGATGACAAATTTTGGATCTGAATCTTTGAGGCATTCCCTTTATTTATTATGTCATTACTTTTTAGGATGACATAGAAATTCCTAACGAGTCTGAAGTTCAACTGCAGAACACTTCTAGTAAATCCAGTAAATTCACCGGAGACAACAAGAGGAATAAGTCCTCGTCATCTCTGATGTCATACCATGTCATTGACTTGCAACCCGAAGTGCCACCAAACAAGAGGAGAAAAATTCAAGAGAGTACGAATGTGAATGCGGAGAAGAATTCATCAGGAATTAACGCGAATGATTCCGATGGGAAAACGTCGAAAAGTCAGATGGGACCAGACTCCGATCCGCTCGTAATAATTCCCCCCATAACAAACTTGAAGGTGGAGATGCCAGAATATCTGGAGCAAGACGGTAGCAGTTGTAGTTACGAGGATCAGAGCATAGGCGATAATACGCTAAATAAAATTGCCACAGACGACACGTCGACCATGTCTGAACACGGACAGAAGACTGACACCAGTCAGACATTTTATTCGAGTCAATCCGCATCGGACGGTTTGGATGGTAAACATCAGTCAGATACTGGTAGACATTTTCCGAGGCATTTTCGTATCCGATAATTTCTACAATTTGTTGAAATATATTTTATCCATTTAATTTGTGCAACATCAATTTTGACGAAATTTGATGATTTTTTTGTGTCTGTTTATAGGACATCTGCTGTCTAAACCGAGTACTTCGAGAGAGAGGACAACACAGGATGCAGTACAGGGTAAGTGATTATTCCTTCTTGTTTTATTATGTACAAATTAAATGATATAGTATGATATGTTGCTTTGTCATTACGATGTAATTATAACATTGAATTGCAAACAGATTCAATAGAATTATTTGTTATTATTTTATTTGAATTATTATTTATTTATATAAAGTATCCAAATTATCATTTATAATTTGAGATGTATTGTTGCATCGCACATTACAGATTGTAATATATTATAATCTGTAATATATTACAAATTGGAATATATACAATAAATTATCTTCTTTAAATTCAGTATTTAATAGTCTATTATTATTATTCATGAAATCGTTTAGTGTATGCATATATCAATTAATAGTTATGGCACTGCAACAAACTTCCATCCAATTTTGTATTCACAAATTCCACATATTTAGTTATAATTTTGCAATCTTATAATATTTAAAAACATGCATCTATATACACCTGATGTTGATATATTGATATACAAGAAAATTTTATATACATTTTAATTATAAAAACTGCTCTGTGATACACAAAATTGCATTTTTACGACCGATTGCTGTCAACCGAAGGTTGGCAAAAACGGTGGGAGTATGCGTTTTAACTTCAGTGATGATGAATTAATTGAATGTAACTATATGGGTACAAAACCCCAAAATGATAGTATAGATACCTTGATACATGAACTGTTATCGTGAGAGTTACTTGGTTTCATGGATTAAGATTCTGTTATTATATGATAAAAATTATTTTCAATTGCAATAAGAAGGAAGATTGTTTTCTACTTCGATACATTGTGATTTATTAAGTTTGAGGTAGTTAATTGATTAATTTTTTACATCAAACTGCACGATGGTTTCGTAGCTATGCAACTTTGCATTACTTATATATGCACACAAATGATAATTAGAGGAAGAGATTTGGTTAAATCCAAACACAATGATATGTGAAATTTTACAGTGGAAACGTTTACTATTACTTCAGAATAATAGTATCTCAAGAAAATATCTCAAGTCGCAATCATAATCTTTTCCTCACGCGTGCATTGAGAGAAAAAATTGTAGTAGTGGCAACTGTAAGGGGACAATCATACAAATTTTGTTAATATAATTATAATACATAGTTAAGTGAACTATATTGTAGTTATTACAAGTTAATGGTTAAAAGAACAGTTATAATATAATATAGTAATTACAACTATTTTTTATTAGTTTTTTAACCATAAACTTAGTTGTAATAACTACAATATAGCTCACTTAACTATTATATATATTATAATTATATTAATACAATTTATATAGTTGTCCCTTATAGTTGCCACCACTACAATTTTTTCTCAGTATGGACTTGGGTTCTGACTATAACAGCATAACGAAATATTTAAAGACAAAAAATCAATAACGCTTTTCACAATTTTATACAAAAATGGCATCACATTTTATCCTGTAATTTATAATCGCTATTTAAATTTCATTAGTTTATGTAGTGCTTTGTTTTTGAAATACAATTCAATTTTCTTGTTGACCTGATTATTAAAGGATTACATACTTTCTCAACGCTGAAAAATGACCGATTTTTGGGAGTTTTTTGGGAAGGATAATAAATAAATTTGATATCTAAAAAAAGGATATGTTTAACCCTTTCGTCTACAAAATCGTGTAAAACTCGTGGTAAGGAAATTGGGCCAAACATAAGAACCACGTGTCAGGCTCGTGGTTTGTAGATTGGGCCAAACGTGAACACGTGTCAGGCTTGTGGTTTGTTGATCGGGCCAATCGTAAATACGGGTCAGGCTCATAAAAAATGTACGAAAGGATAAGTTTTCTTTTACGTATTTGAAATGGCACTTTTTAACTCGTACATTTTGTTCAAAAAAATAAATCCAGGAAAAAACTGAATTACATTGAATATAGAATTAAAATAGCCGAATCATTATTAAAACATGTACCGTTACTAGACTACAAAGGACGAGGACGATTATCGAACGGAGATTTACCACTGAGATTGCACGCGCAACATTGGGATCATTTTCCTAAGCATATAGACCCAACACCGTCGAAGCAAAAGCCATCAAGAGCTTGTAAAGTTTGTACAAAACATAAGAAGCGTAGTGAAACAACGTGGGAGTGCAAAAGATGTCAAGTTGCGTTACATATACCAAAATGCTTCGAAAGATACCATACGATTGAAGATTATTAATTTTCTGTACGTTTTTCAAAAAGTTAATAATTTAAAATAAGCATTTATTCAGAAATTGAAATAAAATGTTATTGATTCATATTATTCACTTCCAGATAATAAATCATTTTTATTCACTGATGAATCGTTCGTAATTATTTCTCAAACATCTTACAAAATTAAACCAGTTGTACCTTACACATGTATTTACATATCATATAAATGGCTCGACGCGTAACCGACCTTGCTGTTGTTTATGGCACGCGCCGTCGGAACTTAACTCGTAGGGCAAAGTGTTAATTGATTGTTAGTGTATAAAAAAATAGGCATATTAGAGTGATTCAAAGAAAAAGTACGATTACTTAAGCCCTAAAAAACGTGGTGAGGGAGATTTCTAGTGTAACAATGTTTCTATTACATTGTGATAATGATGATGATGATTCATTTATAATTTGTATCTAGTGAATCACAAGTTATTTTCTAAGATGACGTTAAGAAAGCTCGGGAAAAGATTTTTTATATATAATTATATATAAAAAGTGTATAATTATATATAAAATATGTATATAGTTATATATTTTTTAACATATATGGACATATTTTATAATCATATAATTATATAATTATTAATTATATATAATTATATATT
>QKQZ01055750.1:0-25313 GCA_003595255.1 Solenopsis fugax | reverse complement strand
CGCGGCGCAGCGCGACTGGCGCCTGGTATGTCGACCGACCGACCGATTGCACCGCACGGCACAACGCGGTGAATACACACGACGCATGGTGACTTGCGTTCAACATGGTTCAACCCAGGTTTCACCGGCGATGCGGTCACTGTGTCACCATCGACAACGACTATCGCAACGCCACACGCAGTTACTCCGAGTACAATCACGGCCTGGTGTTCAGCGCCGAGCCGCTCAAGGATGATGATATGTTCGAAATTCTCATCGACAAGAAGGTATACACGCTCACGCACGCCTCTCTCCGCAGCTTTTTCCGTGTCTCTGTTGGACTACATTCAGCAGCTAGGGTTCGTCTCGAACGAGCAGTAATCGCGAAATAAATAAGTGTTGATTGCGTACACGCGGTATTTGTCGATAGACATTCCGTGTGTTATTTGCATCATGACCTGGCGTTTGTCATGTTTAATGTCATCTCTTTTAAAGATACTGACAGGCCTGCAACATGAAAATACTGAGAGATAATTTAAAGTTCACTTGTATCTAATTTTGGACAATTGGTATTATGCAGATCATATCATGGAATGGCAGCATAGCAATTGGAGTAACAGAATGCGATCCCGAGACCTTGGAAATACCATCCTGTGCCATGAACCTTCGTTATGGATCTTGGATCATGACCGGCTCTAGCATAGTTCATGATGGTAATCGTATCGTGGAAGTATATGGGAAGAATCTTGGTGATCTGATGGCGGGAGATATATTGGGAGTTATGCGGACGTCCAATGTAATTCACAATTCATTAACCCAGATTTTCCCAAACTTATGCGGCTTACAATTCGTTTTTTTTTAAATGGCAAACATCTATGACCCATATTAAAAATTATGGAAAGCGGGCAAGAGGGTATAATTGATATTATATACATTATTTATACTTTAATCCTACTATTTTTCATTTTTTATTGAATATAAATTTATTTCTCAAAATAAATATGGAGTACAAAAGAATGATGATTTGAACAATGCACTTATTTTCTATTTATTATATAATTTTGTTGGCACATCATATTGAATCTAATTATTTTCATATACAAGGAATTTGATAAAAGTTTAAGAGTTTATTTCGAAATTTAGTTTTGATTCCTACTGTAGCTGAAAAGTTTTTCGCGACTCATCCTTTGGGAATCCTGCGTCATTCTACATAGAAGTTAATAATAATCTTCAATCTTCAATTTTAGCACGAATTGGTGTTTTACATCAATGGTATTTCGCAAGGCGTCGCTGTGAACAATATTCCTGAGCGTATATTTGCTGTTGTGGATTTGTATGGTGATTGCGTTGAAATCAGCACCATTTCTCCTGCTGACCCTGCCACTTTGTGTAACTTATTTAAAAACGAAGGCGAAATTAACAATGATTACGCTGCGGGGGAGACCTCCAGTTCCTCAACAACCAATCTAGTCGCTAACTTAAATGTCAATTTAAGTGTCAATGTAAATGTTAATTTACCGAAAAATCCAACTCCTGCCGCCATAAGGGAGGACAGGTTGAGGTTTCACGAGAGAGTCGGCTCGCTGGTGAAGCTCTCTAACAATGCCAGAACCGCTGAGAGACGAAGGCCGCTCGACGAGTTCAACAATGGTGTCGTAATGACTCATAGGCCGCTGCGAGATAACGAATTGTTCGAGGTAAGCATTCAGATGCAAATCATATTAAATGCGAAGAAATATTTGCATAAATTATATAACAAAATTATTTCTCTTATATTTTCTTTTATATTCGCTGTGTTACAGATACGAATAGACAGATTAGTATATAAATGGTCGGGTAGTATAGAAGTCGGTGTTACCACTCACAGTCCTACAGCACTGGAGTTTCCAGCAACAATGACTAACATGCGTTCGGGTACAACGATGATGTCTGGCTGTGGTATTCTAACAAATGGCAAAGGCACTCAACGAGAATATGGCGAATTCAATTTGGATGAATTGAGGGTACGACGAGGCCAAAATTAACACGGGATCTAATTTTAAACTTACTTTTTTCCTCACAAATCGTTAATCGACGTTTTTACGTCATTTATTAGGAAGGCGATCGTGTGGGAATGATTAGACAAAATAACGGAGACCTTCATTATTTAATAAATGGTCTGGATCAAGGCATCGCTGCTAAAGTACCAACGGGTGTGTGGGGTGTAATAGATCTTTATGGAATGACCGTGAAAGTAACCATTGTCGACCGCGACGAAAGAGAAGAACAGAATCTAATCACTAGGAGAAATACATTGCAGCTACAAGGTCTAGATAGTGAAGGTAATGCATATACGGGATCTTTAAAAAAAAAAGGAAAATTTCACGGAAATAAAAACTGCTACATTGTGATATATACATGAATTTTATAGAAGCTGGAGAAGAGGAGCTTCCTGATAGACTGATGTTTCATCAATGTTGCGGCACGCACGCCGATGTGATCAATAACGGGCGTACTGCGCACAGACCTAAGTAAGTAGAGATACACTCATTACTCATCCAGCAACTTTTCCAAAATTGCAAGCGCCTTCTTAATGAAGATTATAAATTTTTTTTCGTAGCGCTATAGACGATTTCAATAACGGCGTGGTATTGACTTCGAGGCCATTGAAACCGAATGAGTTGTTTGAAGTCAGACTGGACAAAATTGTCACTAAATGGGCTGGTTCCATCGAAATAGGAGTCACCACTCATTCCCCGACGGAACTGGAGTTCCCGTTTACCATGACGAATGTCAGGTAAGTAAGAATATATCACATGCATCAGTTTGAAGCAGTTTCTATAATTATTGTCACCATGTGTGTGTATAATAAGTTGTTCATTCGCTTATGTTATTGCTCAAAGGCGGCTTCAAATATCGGTTGCAGATCTGGCACATGGATGATGACGGGCAACGGCGTGATGCACAATGGTACCACTATGATAGACCAGTATGGTCAAAATCTGGATCGTCTGCAGATCGGCGATCGCGTAGGTGTGATGAGGAAGGACAACGCGACGCTGCATTTCTATGTGAACGGCGCCGATCAAGGTGTAGCCGCGATGAACGTGCCTGAGAAAGTTTATGGGGTGATCGATCTCTACGGACAGGCCGCTCAAGCCACCATAGTCGACAACGTGGATTTTTACAGTCCCACCACGAACAATTCGAGTTTTAGTAATACAACGTTGTATAGGTACGATTTTCTAACAATTCAACAGATTAGTGATCAACGACTACGCACGTGGATGATTGTGTAAATCTATTAACAGCGATCTAAGGTTTCATCACGTACACGGTAAAAATGCGAGGATTACGAATAACGGTTTAACGGCGTCCAGACCGCGAGCTCTGGGCGAATTCAACGAAGCTATTGTGATTGCGAATCGCGCATTACGCGATAATGAAATGTTCGAGGTGACGATAGATAAAATGGTTGCCAGATGGTCCGGTGCTATAGAAGCAGGTAATTGCTATCCTAATTATCACAAGAACATTAATAAAAGTTTTCTATAATTTTCCAAGAATAAAAAAACTGTTTACAGGAGTCACTGTGATAAGGCCCGATGAGCTAGAATTTCCATCTACGATGACAGATATCGATCATGATACGTGGATGCTCTCCGGGTCGACAGTGATGCGTGATGGTGTGACGTTGCGCAACAATTACAGCTGCGATTTGGATAAGCTAACCGAGGGTAATCGAATTGGAATGATGCGGTGCGCAGATTCTTCCTTGCATTATTTCTTGGATGGAGTGGACCAAGGTTCTGCCTGTACCGGTTTACCACCGAACGTTTATCCAGTAATCGATTTGTACGGTCAATGCGCACAGGTATAGGATACATGCTTGCTGATGATAAGAACAATCGCGTCTTAGCGAAATACATTAATTCTGAATAATGTACTTCAGGTGACGATTGTAGTGCCTGAACGCAGAGATCCTCTTACACAACAGTACTTGCCGTCAGAGAATAGTATTAGTCAACAGCCGACCTCGGTAATTCAGCCTCAGGCGCAAACTGAAATTCTACACAAGTTCCACGAGTCGGTCGGACTGAACATTCAATTGAACAGCGATCGAACAGTGGCGACCAGGTGCAGAGAATACAATAACGCTGTCTTGTTGAGCGAGGCAGCGTTGGAAAATAACGAGTTGTTTGAGATTGCCATTCAGGAAGTGGCGCGTGAATGGAGCGGTTGTTTAAGGATAGGTGTCCTGAGTAACGAAACGGGCAATTGGTTGACATCGATGAACCTCGTACCTGGTATGACATCCATTCCCAACGACGCCTGGTACTTGACAGGTAACGAGGTGAGACACACAGGTTTCGCGCTCGCCTCGAATTACTGTACAAGCCTGGATTGGTTGCGAGTGGGCGACAAAATCGGCGTAAAGCGCACACACGAAGGCAACTTAAAGTTCTACGTGAACGGCGAAGATATGGGCGTGGCGGTATCCGACGTACCGGAAATGGTGTACGCAGTGATCGAGCTCTTCGGCAGCACCGTGGCCGTGAACATCACCAGTAGCAGGCAACAGAATCCCGCTATTTCTCCTAACGCTAGTTTGAGACTGCAGGATTCACTGGAACTCTTGCTGGACCCGATGCCGCCGAGAAACGATCCGGGAATGGATACATCTATCGATGTGTCCGAAGGGAAATTAATTAACGAGGTAACGCTCACGCCGACGCAAGCCACCGTCACTGGTTTGACCGCCAGCGACGGGGATTCGAGTTATGAATTCCATGAGAATCATGGCAGGAACATTCAGCTCGAAACGAAAACAGTCGCCAAGCGAGTAGCCAGTTACAATCAAGGTGTAGTAATGTCCAGTCGTCCGTTGATAAAGGGCAAGCCGTTCCAAGTTAGAATAGAAAAGTTAAACGAACGTTGGGTGTCGAATATTCTCTGTGGCGTTTCTTGCATATCGCCAGAGAAGCAGACAAGCTTCCCATTAACAGCACTCGGTTTTAAGAGGCACTCGTGGATCATCTGCAGCGATTGGATATTCCACAATGGCATAAGAGTGAAGACGAAATACGGCGCAGGCTTGGAGAATCTTCAGTGCAACTCTATCATAGGCTTGCTGATCGACGAGGACAATCGACTGCATTTATTCATCAACAACGTGGATCAGGGAGTAGCCGCGACCGATTTGCCACCATACGTCTTCGCCGTGATTGATTTATACGGGCAGTGCGAACAAGTGTCTATTGCAGGGATCAGCGAAGAGCCCTCTTATTCGAATGTTGCGATTGACAATGCCCTCGCGGCTCCTATCGAATGCACGAGCGTGGAAACGGAGGATGTGGAGAATTCGCGCGAAAAAGCCGATCTGGAATGTCACGAGAAGGAGAACGCAATGGCGACTACTTCGTCGGATCTTTCGCCGTCTTCGACATCACCAAGCGTACCGAGTCAGTGCAGTTCAAACGCTAGGGATGGCAATTTGGAAGCCGAATACTCGTCTTTTGGTAGTAACAATAGCGCAAACGTGGCGAACAATAGTGTAGGCATTAAAGCGGCGTCGAGTATCGACAGTAACAACTCGGACTCGGGCTCGGAGCTCAGCAACGACACGCGAAGCACCAGGAACAAAGCGTATCTGGATAACGTCGTGCCGCCAACGTTGAACAAGCAGTCTGAGAACAACTCGAGTGAATCGAATCTCGATGTGGAGAACCGCGCCCTATGTACAAACGTAGAAATAAACAACGCGACTAACATTAATATACAGAAAGGCATGGTTGCCAGCGCGAGTAACATGACCAGCTTGAATGCGGCGATCACCGCGACGAACGCCAACAACGCGATTAACGAAAGTATTGCGTCCAATAGTCAAGTCAATATTGTAAGCAGCGCGCAGCAGAACAATTTGTCAGATCTTCCCAACAACACTTGTTCCGGCTTTCATGAGTCGCGGTCTTACGCGAGCCGGGACAATGTCCGCGACAACTCCTTCAACGGGAACATACTTCCGAGCCAGAACACAACGGCAAATCAACGGGACGTGTCGTACAACGCATCTTCGGTACCGTTTATGCCGTCATTACCGTCCACTCCACTTGGATCTACCGTTGTCGCGTCATCCAGGAAGTGCGACTATCTGAAAGCGTGCATGCAGCTGAAGAAGTCACTCGTTTTGCCAGACGAATTTTTCTCCACTGACGAGATACTGTGCTACTGCAGCATGTGCTACAAGGTGGACGGCGACAACGCGATCTGCAAGAAAGGCGAGCCACCGGCGGAATTTAAGATACCGGTCGGCTGGGCCAGGTTTCCACTGAAGCAAAGCATCAATGCCAATCAGATCCCACAAAGCACGACGGACAAGTGGCATGTCGCGTTCTATGGTATACGTCTGGACGCGATAAGGTAATGCAATTAATCATCTAGAAATAATTAGATCTCTCTTTCCAGTCGTCTATTTTTTATTAAAATAACATTACACGTTTAGATTGATCCTGGACAGAGGAGAGCTAATGACCAAAGAGCAACTGGACGTGAGTAACTTGACAGCGGGCACAAAGAGCGAAGATCAGAATCCTCAGGTATCGTTTTCACCTAATATCAAAGAGTGTGCGGCGTCTGACGAATTCACGAGAAAGTATTCGTGAGTATCCTTTATTCCACGAACACGTCTACACATTTATCACATATATTACAATTTAATTTTCATCTTTCCAGTTATATTGATATGCAGTCAAATAAAAAACTGAACGCGTCGACCGCGTTCCAATTGCTAGTAAGACCCGGCTCGTACACGATTAGTCCTGGCGACAAGGACACCCTCGAGCATTGCGAGTTCAGCAAATGGGCCACCAAAGAAGCCGGGGCCACGGTGATAGTTGCCCTACTCGTTCATCTAGACGGATTTTAATATTCATGCCCATTTCCGAAAGTGTTTTCCAATTGGACTTGTGTATTTCCCTGTCGACATCGAGCATGCTAATGTTGGATGCTTTAACTGTTTGTACATACGATGTGCCGTTAACACGACTGTGGTAAGAGACTCAAGATCGATATATTTCAATTCCGTCGAAAAATCGCGCTGTTTTTTTATGTTAAATTCCGCGCCGTTTCCTTGTGCGCATGGTTTAGCCGTTAATGAACTTTACCAAAATATTTATGTGCTAGACATTAAATCAAGATTTTAATTATCTTTAAACGTTGAACGCTTAACGTGTACAGTATCGTATACAGATGAATATATAATAACTACGTTTATTTATATATAGAGTTCACTAGATAAGGATTCGTTGTAGATTCGCTGGTTAGCTATGACGTTTTTGTGACGTACCGTAAAAGACTTTTAATTATAAGTTTTATCACGCACGTGTCACATGTACGTCGCTAGACTGGCCTAAGTTAATGTTCACGAGAACAAATAGTATATGAAATGTACGGCATTGTCTCGATGATGATATTTGCCGTCTGTCAGCGAAAAGAACACAGTATTTTTGACGCCCGCGCTTCACGCCTAATCGATATACCAAATCTCTATTGTATCGCATTAGTTAAGTAAATCTCAAGACACGATATACGATTTTTTTAACGCACTCTTCTGCAGCATATTCGATAGAAAAGAATCGTGTAATATGTCTATGTTGTAGAAATAAACGATGCAAGTGCAATTCACATTGCCAACACCAAATCCGTTTCGCGAATTAGTGTTCCCATATTGCGGTGTGAAGGCCAGAAGTTTATTGCTGTAGATTCTATACATTTCGTCGTAATTAATTACGTACATAATTAATGCTATTACTCAATAAGTAAAGATTTATTTTTAACATGCATGATAAATCCAGAATTAATCCATAACAAAAAAACTCGTGTTTGTTTATAACGCAGATTGCGAATGCAAAGATATCGATTATGCTGTAATTATAGACTAAAGGCAGCAGCTCATTAGAAGTTAATAAACAAGTTTGCTACGTAGGTTTCGTGCAAGAAGAATCGATCGGCTTTTAACATCGATATATTGGTGGTAATATATCTCGCCCAGTTTTCTCTCTCATCGATTACTTCGGACAGCTCACTTTGAAATATATTAAATATATATTTATTTACACCCAAATTCGGACATTCTGATCCCAGGAGCAGCTGGCCACTGCCATCCCGTTACCAGAAACGCAGAGCGACGTCACTCTATTCTCATGACCAGATAAGACACCTTAAAACAAAAGAAAAAACCTTTTATTGATGTAATTATCTTTCAATATCAGCCCCGCGTGACAGATCGATAAACTCACCGTTGTATTGGTTCTTCAACGTATCCCATATGTGAATGGAATTGTTGTCGCTCCCGCAGAATATGAATCTGCCGCTCAGAGACAGACCGCAAGATGTAAACCCGGGATTAGAGTTCGGTGGCTTGAAGGTGGCCAACTGCTGATCGGATCTGATGTCCCATAGTCTCGCGGTTTTGTCCTCGGATGCTGTCACGAAACCTTGTCCGGAAGGATGATACTAGAAGAAAAATGATGTGAACACAATATTATAGCGTTTGTACTAAATCTGTGAGATATCTCGAGAAAATGTGCCCAACACTCACGCAGACGGAGTTTACGTCAGCGTCGTGTCCGAAGAATGTCTGCTTAGCTTTCTCTTCTCGTAAATCCCATAGTTTGCAGGTTTTGTCGACCGAGCCGGTGACATAAGTATTGCCATCGGGGGACAGGCTGATGCTGACCACGTCGCCTGCGTGCGCCTGGAAGTCCGTCGTTTTCTTATTTGCCTCGAGATCCCATATACAACTACAGATACACAAGGAGTTCACTGTTGGTAATTATTTAAATAAAATCGTCGTTTATCGCTTTATTTTATCGTTAAACGTTACGTAATTAGTTACATTTTCATGTCGCCGGATCCGGTGATGATCTTCTTGTCGTCGAGGAATCTGCAGGACGAGAGGAATCCCTCGTAACCAAGAAGTTCCCTCACAATCTTAGCAGATCCCGTAGCGTCGCGATTGTTCACGTCATAGATGGTGCACATGTTATCCATGCCACCACACGCGACGAAATTACCGGACGGCGCAAAAGCCACCGACATCACCCAGGCCGAGCGCAACGGAATCACCTGCACCTTGTTACCGGTCCATGTATCCCAGATGATTAGCTTCCCATCCAACGATCCCGTCACGCAGTGTCTACGGCGCAAAGCGCAGATCGATTTATAGATGCATCCATTAGTCTCAATATAAAAGATTCTCGAGGTACGATAAATTGTCTATTAATACTAGAATCCAACCGGTATCCCACTAGAACTGCCAAAATGCCAATTTGATAATTTCATATTCTTATTTTGGATAGTAAAGAATTATTTTAATATTATGTATTTTTTGTATTATATATTAGAATTATTTGTACTATATTTACATATTTTAATATTTTGCATTTTATATTGTATAAAAATTTTGGAAAGAAAATGAAATGATTAGTGGAATTAAAATGGCACTATCGGTGGTTCTGGTATACATTCCGTTTAAAGCTAAAGCATAAAAAGGCGAAGGCATTTAACGATAAAGTGAATTAAATAATTATTACTAATTGAAACAGACCGATTATCGCCGCTGTAGTGTACCGAGTTGACTTTGTTAATATGCCCTTTCAGTATTTTCTTCGTTGACAGTTTAACTTTTGGAGCATCCGCCATCTCGCTGCACGCTTGTTCCAGGGTCGTATCTTGCTGTTTCTTTTGTTCCTCCTAATGAAGCGAGCAAAAACAAATAGAATGAGTAAAGGCAAGAGTTTGCCGAAGAACTCTCATATATTTATATACACTAAAGATTAGAATTACGTGAAATATTATTCCATGAATCCCTCGATTGTACGATAAAATGTTTCAACCTTGCACTTGTTGATGAGATCCTCCAGTTCTTTCTTCAGGGCTATAGTCTCGGCGTCATCCTTGCCCATTTTTATTCTTCCTCGAGCGATCACAGAGTTTCACCAGCGCCCAAAAAAATGTAGAGACTAAACACCACTAACGTTCGACATGTGAAAACTGCCGAATGATTTCTGACAACACACAAAAGAAGCCTCAAGATTGTCTGCCCCACTGCCCCAGTAATCGTATTAGGTCGCCAGTTAATTCGATTTGTTGGGCATTAACTCGGCTCGTTCACGTAACTTAATTATCTACATACACGATAACGCTTTTTGAAGAACGTATCTGCGCTGTTTTCTTCGAAAATATATATATTAGGGTAAATTGTACGCGATGAAAAAAAGATTACATAGTATATATCTAAAGAAAGGAAAAACACGTTCCTACGATGAGTTTTTTTATTTATTTAATACTAATGTAAATGTACATATATCGTTTACAGGATCAGAAACTGGAATGTTTCATTCACATTTCACTACGAGCTTCATGGTTCGACGATGGCATATTTCCCTGGAATAGGAAATCACACGAACAAAACCGTCGACACGGTGCAACGATTAACAGCTCTTTTCGACCACAAAAACCGTCAACCGTTTCGCTTTCGAGTCTCCCGCTTTCTCCTATAAATGTCCGAATCCATTGGTACCAATCGATATAATTCGGTGATCGTACAGTAGTCGATGCCAGATATTTATCCGTGATATCCGCAAATTTTTGATAACTAGAAGAACTTAAGTAAACGTCACTTTATCGATTGTATCAAGATACAAATTAAAGCAAAGATGGAAATATATACATCAATTATTAAAGACATATGAAATAGTAAAAGCTCGCATAACAATTTCGCAATAATCTCAGTTTAGTGTACGAGTTAAGCTGCGGTGTAACGACAATATACAAGTTTGATATTGCGACTGAGTTTCGGCAATCGAGATAAGCTCCAACAGAACATTTGTATGGTACTTAGACGATATGATAATACGGGGTATCTCGGGAAGGCTGACACTATCGATCGTTCTACTGTTGTACGGAGATCATTTTGCGGCGGGAGACGAGGGAATATGCAAAACAAAGCTGAGCCATGACGTTTATGTGCCTTTGAACAATCTCTCGTGCCCAGAAGATGTTTCGGATAACAAAGCATTTGTCATCGAGCGATACAGACCAGCGAAAAAATCTTGCATATCAGACCTCGACACACCAGGTATCTCATTTCTCGGTTTTGCATCATTGATTACAATTATAATGTCGCGGACAAAATTTTATTTGCGTAAAGAGGATACTTTACACGCAATCTATTAATGATTTTTTATTAATCGACCAATAATATTAATATTTGCAGCCATAAGATGTACGCTTCTTTGGATTTTTGCAGATATATTAAAGTGCGATGTATTTAATCTTTTCATGATCATCACAAAATCTCGATGAGAGATACTCCTTCTTGCGATCGTCTTAAACATGAGGGAATCTGATGTTCGATTTTTTTATAACATTGATAAAGTATTGAAGATGTTTCTTATGTCATCAACTTAAAATTGGTAAACCATGTTTTAATCATTTAAAGAAATATTTTCGCATGGTTTTCTTGTGATTTTCTCATGATTTTATCATGATTTTATCATTATGGTCTTCTTGTAGTTCCTTCAGGCTCTCATGATTTTCTCACGGTTTCGTTATGACTTCATCATGAGAATATCAGCAAGTATCAGCTATAAACGCTCTACATCCTTTGAGCTTTTATGCTTCTTTTCCGAAGTTCAACATAAAAGAGATCATTACATAATTTTCGCGTGCCCATCGCATTGAAAATAACGTGCCATGGGCGCCGCAATTCCTGATTACGGCTCTGAGAGTTTCCGTTGGTCTCCACTGGTCTCTAGGCTCACAATGCGCAGTCGGCGTCAAGCGACGCCAAGCGACGGATGGTGGTGTGTGTCACCGACGAGCGGTGCGGATCACCCCGAGAGTTTTGTCAGCCAGTGCGCTCGTGAGAGAGAGAGAGAGAGAAAGAGTGAGATGTTCGACGGCAAGGAGACAACAATCAGATACTGGTTCGTGTGGTGCTGCGTTTTCCTGACGTACCACGTGGTCAGCGAGGCACCAGCAACCGGTGTTAACGGTATGACGCGATCGTCCTTTCGGACCAGAACGGATGAATCCGTGTCTGCATATCATGACGAAGATCGATACAGAGAGAGAAAAAGAAAGAGAGGGAGACTGTCCACGGCGAGCCATTCGATTTTTTTTTTTCAATAACAGAAGTTTAAAATAAAAGTTTGAAGCGAAAGCTTCCTCCAATGTTCTTATTTGGAATATAAATTTTAGATGGGTATGGACCATTAGGCCTATTTTAAGTCGCTCATATTACATTTTCTGCACTCGTGATCGTCTGGATCTTTCAAAGGTAAACAGAAGGAAGGGGAAGATAGAAATGTAATTGAGAAAATCAGAATTAGTTCACAGCTCTTTAAGGAGATACTGACGACATTAGTTTTACCAATCAAATATTGATCTATGTGTGCGTGCGATATTGATATAGTAAATATCAACTGCATCTTTACAAACCAGGGTTGATCCTTTACGTATAAAATACAATCTATATTACGTGTATAGAATGTAAATATTTACGTGTCATTCATGTAAACAATAATCAATGGATCATAGATGATTGAGAGTTCATTAGAATTAGTGAAAATATATTCCATTTTTCAAAATTTTTAATATTAGAGGAGAAAAGGGTATTATGACTACATTACTGCTACCCCTATTATTTCCGTTAAGTGACGAATTCTAACAATTGCTTAATAGAATTATTAGTTTAGTAGCCTATTGTTTTTTAGTGATGCTAATATGCTAATATACAATAACTGACAATTATTATAAGGCATTTTTACTTTTAACACTTTGAAACTTTTTCAAGGTTTACATTTTAGTACTTAATTATATATATTTCATCATTGTTTTTAAACTTGAGAGTATTATCACTCGATTGTTTATACATTCGAGTATTTTTTCTCATTTAACTTTTTCGGTTGTATTTATAACTTTTCCGATGTTCTCTACATAATATGATTTAAAAATATATAATTTTGTAACAAAATACTGTGTGTCTTGTAAACTAAACAAATTTTTTAAATTTATTTTTGGGTTAGCCATATTACTATCACTTTTCCTCTTCCACCGATTATGTAAAGTTACATTTTTATAAATCACATCCTAAGCAAAAAACATTTCATTACTTTGAATCTAGAATCTGTTAAACAATACTTTAACGAATATAATTGTTCAAGTTTCAATATAAAATATTGATTATTAACAAAGTTATTCAATAAAATGAAAATAAATGCCATATTACCCCCGTCTCCTCTATATATTTTTATTTTATCAATACCGAAGTCAAATATATGTTAACAATTTTATAACTCGATTACTTTTTATATATTGAGTTATCAAATTTATAATAATTTACATTACTTGTATTTTCTACATATATAAAAAAGATTTATGTAAATATAACGTAAACAATACGTTAATAATATAGATGCAATCATGAAATTTATGACACAATCCTGTTACAGACTATTACATCGATAACGTATGCATATGTGCACAAATTTTCAAAGTTTTCTCTTATACTAAAATTCCTAACTCATTTCTAAAAACACAATATTGTTCTTCCATTCTGATGAAGGAATATGCTTGTTTTACATACATACAAAATCTAAAACTTTTATGTTTAGCAAATGTCACGAGTCGACCGCAGAAATCTATAACAAAACTATAATTTTTTTTATTTATATGAAATTTTTGATTCCACTCTGTGTTACTGACTATACTTTAATTGTAGAAAAGGATTTATAATTCTGTGCAATCAACAAAAAAACTTACTTTGTGTAAAAAAATATCGTGTTTAATCGATAAAACAGATCTGTCGCCAGCATCTCCTTAATAAGAGATATTGAATTGTCAATGTAAAATTAATGAGAGAGCTTCCTCCGATACTGTTATTCTGTTTATATTTAAACGTCAGATGATTTTATGTAAACTATTAAGTCTGTTACTTATACTATATTTTTGTATTCAAAATGCGACAGTCTATTTTCAGATATTTTGAAAAAAAAAGAAAGATGAAAGTGTAATTGAGAAAATCAGATGGCTTGTGTGCAGTTATATAATATGGGTGCAACATGGATGAAAAATTATTTCATAGCTTTTTTGTAGAATATATTAATTTATTTTATAATGAAAAAAAATGTAGATTTGTGATGTCTTCTGCCTTCCAGAAAAGTACTAAGTTGGAATCGCTTACAACGATAGTGAAAATAGAGTTTCAGTATCAAAGAATTGTTTCACTGATTCTTTCATGGCTCTCTTTTCGTATTTTCTTTATTTTTTTACAACTATACAATTTTAAATTGCTTCCATACAATTGCACAACATGAATAAAAAATTATTTCATAACTCTTTAGTAAAATATATTGAATTATTAATAAAAAAATGTATAAAACTCTGTGTCAAGAATGTATTAAATTAGAATTGTTATTAAAATTATTAATTAGAATTGTTTACAATGATATACGGTGATATACAATGAAAACAAAGTTGAAGCTCCAATGTTAAAGAACTTTCGTAAGTTCTTTTGCTCGTTCTCTTTCTTTCTCTCTCTCTTTCTCTTCTGTTTTCATATTTTTTTCTTATTCTTTCAAAACCGGTGTTTCAAACACCCACGCGTTGATTCACGATTAAAATCCCCGTTTTAGGGAGTCTTACATACCTCAGTCACGATCGCATTTCTTTAATGACAGTATGTTATATCAACCTTCCTAAGAAATCAATCGATTTACAGAGAATAATACGTAACTATTTATTTTGTGGAAAGGAAAGTAAAGAAAAAAATGCCCACGTTTGTTGACCGCAGTTTGGTCGATGACGAGTTTTCTCCTCCTCGAGGCAATGCGTGCCTGAAATAATTTACTTTGTTCGCAAGACACACTTTACACAGCTCGTTACCTTCACTAGCATCAGTTCATTCAAACAAAGTGTTAAGAATTGCATAATAATCTTGGAGAATTTTACAGATTTTTAACCTCCCTCTCTTTCTCCCTCCCCCTCTCTCTCAGAATAAAAATTATCAATTTTTTTATATATATTGAGGGAACTTTATAATGAACTTTGTTTTTGATTAAAATCGAATTTTTCGGAAACATTTTTCGCAAATAAATGTTGATTCAAAGGACAGTAAAGTTGAGATCATAAAGGCTATCTGTGGGCATATCGCAAGTAGAATTCTTAACGCATAATCTGAAGTAGAATTCTCGTTGCATAATCAATTTTTAATTGGTAGCTTGGACGATTATAACACTGCCCTTTGGTTTTATTACAACAGCATAAACAATATGAGAGAGACACTTATTATAATAAAACAAAGTGCGGCATCTATCTAATTCATGCGTGGAGATATAATTGATCGTCTCAATGAGGAGTGATATAATGAATACGTGACGTAATCATTTCGTTTATAAAATGTGAACTAATTTAATTAATTCGACTTCATTCTTTCAAGTCAGCAAGTAACCAGATCGAGTGGACGGTCCTTATCATTCCATTTCCGGCGTTGCTCATCGCACAAGGCAAAGATACTCTAAATCTTGAAATTTCGTAATAGAACGTTTTATAATTCGCCAAATTCGCGTTGATCGTTTCTCCTAACTGATATAACTAAGTCAGTATCTTATCATTAACATTGTACGCATTTTTGGTTTTATAAATCTTCTTGTAAGTTGTTCCAAAGAGGAAAATATTTGCTCTCCTCTTACAGAAATTTAATACTGGCAGTGATTAATTACTTATTTTAAGCATTAAAAACATTAACAACAGTACTTTTAATACTCAAAATAAGTAATAATTATTGGTTAATTGAATACTTCCAGTAAATAAGAATTCTTTCAATCGCTCTCCAAATCTCTTGAAGGGTCGCCTTTCCTCAAATTCCTCTGGGTTCAGCGTGTTCCGTTCTAAGAATATCTCATGTTGCTTGCGTAAGTATATCGACAGCTCAGTAATACAAGCGCTGGAGACGCGTGCTCTTTCTCTCAACGCGGCCGGCGTACGTGCCGCGACTCTCGTGGGCGCTACTTCTCGGCATGACATCACGAGTTCGGTGTAATGCAAACGAGTTCACCAGCTGAGTAACAATGACGGAATCGATGTAACATGGCCCCGATGCACGAGTACGATCCATCCTCGAGCATCGCTTGCAACAATCTCCTTTCGATTTCAATCTACTCAATCTTCTGCCCTGTATAATTTTGGCAGTTTATAATTCAACAATTTATACCTTTCAAACAAAATTTATAGTCTTCAAAGACAAGAAAATTTTTTAAGGATATGATGACGGCCATTTTGGCTATATTTTCGATTATTAATCTCTTTTCATCACGCGACTGATTGTAATAATTAAAATTATGACATGTATTTTTTTAGATGTCCTGGTATTTACTGTCGCTTCCAATGAGACGGATGGCTTTCGAAGGTACTTGAGGTCTACCGAAGTTTACGGATTTCATGATAAATTAAACATCCTTGGCATGGGCGAACCCTGGAAAGGCGGTAACGTTGTGAAATATGCCGGCGGTGGATACAAAATTAATCTTCTCAGGAAAGCCTTGAAGGATCATCAGAACGATGAAGCGAAAATTATCTTATTCACCGATAGGTAGGTGCATCCTGACGCCGGAGAAGAGATTTTACAACGTTTCATTTATTATTTTGTAACGTATATATTTTTTGTTTTTAGTTACGACGTTATATTTCTCGGTGATCTGTCTTCCATCGTCGAGCGGTTCCTGGCTACCAGCGCTCGGGTCTTATTCTCCGCGGAGGCATATTGCTGGCCGGACAAATCCCTGGCGGCTCAGTATCCGCCCGTATCGAGGGGCAAACGATACCTGAACTCCGGTAGTTTCATCGGTTATGCGTCCGACGTGTACAAGATCCTGGACACTGCACCTATCAAGGACGAGGACGACGATCAGTTGTTCTACACGACCGTGTATCTGAACGACGAGCTCAGGATACGTCATAAGATCAAGCTGGATCACAAATCCGAGATATTTCAGAATCTCTTCGGTGCAGTAGGTAAGGACAAACGGAATCTGTAATGAGAAGTATTGACGTTTAATGTACTTCAATTATCATCACTGTCTCTTACAGCCGACGTGGAGCTCAGGTTCAAAGGAGAGGAAGCTTATCTCCAGAACATCGTCTATAACACAGTTTCCCTAGTACTTCACGGTAACGGATATAGTAAGCTGGTCTTAAATTCCTTGGGTAATTATCTGGCCCGCGCCTGGACGCCGGACGAGGGATGTTTGGCGTGCTGGGACCGAACTATCGAGCTTGACAAGACCAAGCCGGAAATATATCCGGTCATCTTAATAGCTGTCTTCATCGAGCGTCCCACGCCGTTCCTGGAAGAATTCTTCCGAGATATCTATCGTCAATTCTATCCCAAAACGAAGCTACATTTGTTCGTTCACAACAACGTGCCCTATCATGAGGACGTGGTGGGCGACTTCTTCGAGAAGGTCGGCCAAGAATACCTGAGCGCGAAGCAGATATTGCCGAGCGACAGTGTCAGCGAGGTTGATGCGAGAAGGTTGGCAATGTAAGTAGAGCTCGTAACTCTCCGGGAATATATTTAAAAAGCTCGAGGCGTACACTATTTAATGTTAGAGCGAGTGAAGTGACATTTAAAGGAATGCTAAAGAGCGATCTGTGTTTCATAGGGAACATTGCTTGTTGAAAGAGTGTTCCGGGTATTTGTCGATCGACTCGGTCGCACATCTGGACAACGAGTTTACATTGAAGTTGCTAGTGGAGCAGCAGAGAGGGATCATCGCGCCCCTGCTCATACGACCGTACAAAGCGTGGAGCAACTTCTGGGGCGCCATAACGGATGACGGATTTTACGCGCGAAGCTTTGATTACATGGAGATAATTAAGAACGAACGCAGGTAAAAAGCAAATGTACAAATATCAAGTCTTTATATTTTTCGCTTAAACGGACTACAATCGTAGAATGTGTCAATTGCTTGAAAAAAAGAAGAGAAGAAACGTAGATTATTATTCTGGATAGATATCGATTTCAACGCTATAGAACAATCTCTTGCGTTCTAAATTAAGACAATTCAATTTCCTTCCAACGAGTACAATGACAATACATATCGTTCTAAGTCGTTTCGTATCATCTATCGTTTCTTAGAGTCTAACGTAAAAAGCTTACGTGTTACCTGGGCTTTATATATGTTTTTTTTTTAATCTAATTGTACGTGTTTGTTTCTCTCTCGTATGCACGCATTAATCGAAAGCGATGGAGAAGTCAGTCTTGAAAGACCTTCGATCGATGCTGTACATATTGTCTGCCGTGCACTCGTAGACCCCCGCGTCCATCTGAGTAGCGGGATCGATCTCGATCTTCGATTTTACTTTGTCAGGACCGACCTGCCACTCGTGTATCTGCAGAATGAAATATTGTCAGCAGTGATAAAATATCAATCCATTATTAATTTTAGATACAGCTCTTGACGATTCCTTAGTTGAATAATTTTACAATCGTTTTTAGATTAAGAATATATTCACTGACATGTAGATAGTGATGCGTATAAATCTCGGCACCATCTTTGAACCATGTAATATGCGGGCGTGGATTGCCGCGGGCGACGCAGAGGAAAGCTATTTTGTGCCCTAGAACGTATTCCAGATCGAAATGCGACGCCAGCAGTATCTTGGCTCCCTAAAAAGAATTGATACACGCCGGTGACGATTTTAGATTAAATTAAAATTCTTAGATTAAATTACAACATCTTTTTCATCGGAATCATATATAAGAAGTCAAAGAAATTCTTATGGCTATTTCTATCAATCTATGTCCAGTTCTGTAACTTACTCTTTATTTTTTTTCTAATTCTTAGAACTAGAAAAAAAAATAAAAAGCAAATGTTAAATCGATATTAAAATTAATTTACATTAGTAGACATATCTTTACTCTTTATCTTTTTCTAATTCTAAGAATTTAAAAAAGGTAAAAAGTAAGCTAAATTGAGATTAAAGTTGATCTATATTAATAGAAATTGGTGTGAAAAATGATCTATATTAATAGAAATTAAATTAATAGAATTTACTGTTTATCTTTTTCTAATTCTTACCTAGAAAAAAAATAAAAAGTGTTAAGCCGAATAGATTAAAGTTAATCTACATTGATAGAAACGGATATTAGGCAATCTTTCTACGTACGTTGTTATTGTTGTAATACTGATCGCTCTCCGTATCACGGTACTTCCCGGTAATGGGCAATCCGATCTGCACGCGGGACTTGCTCCTGCTCCTTCCTCGTCCTCTCCGGCCAAGTGTCTCTTGACAATTGAGCAATAATATACCCAGCAGGATTAGCAACAGCACGGAGCGTGACATGATAATCTGATAAAAGTGGAATTGAATGGCACGTTAACACATAATGTCTCACACGATCTTCAAACTTGCAGATTCGGTATCCGCTTCCACTTGACTTTGGATCGGGACGATCGAAATTAACGCTACAGTAACGGGAAGAATCGAGATCAAGTTTCATTATTACGGAGATTATATGGAAACGCACGCAGTGTGTGAATGCTGAAATTGTGCGGCTGATGCTATTATTTGTCGATGCAAAGATACGTTGGAGGATACTCACTGTACGTTGCGGCGTTCGTCGATCACACGGAACTTCGATGTAACTGACTGTCACCTACTCATTACTCCCCTAGTATCCTCTCGTATCTATTACAGACTTATATGCAGATAATGTATGTCGGGCTATATGCACAGCGGTTATTCCTTTGCACCACATGATCACCATCAATTCCTATCAAATCTACAGACCGCTTATCCATTAGTTTAACCGTTGTTTGTCCATTTTTTCCGGATGGCTCAGGATATCCGGTACAATTGCAGGTCATCTTTAAATGAAGTTACCCGAAGCATCTCCTTAATTAAAATTTTAAAACAATGCGTTATTCAAGTTCAAGAATTAAAAGCCATGAAACGGAAGTTGTACAGTTAGAGGGGAAATAACTGTAACGATTATATAGAGCGTACGATATTCATGCAAATTGTTTATTTCACACTGTGTTCTACAGATTGTCGCATTGGCGACGCAGCCAAGCATGCCCTTCCATGCTTTCGCGCGCAGCGCGTTGCAATTGCCTTGTTAAATTCACAGTGATGGATCATTTTCGATATGTTCCTCGCGTCACATATCCCCTTATAACAGTTAATCGCGCTTTAACGAATTGGGGGAACCGCCGGATTTGTATTCATATCTTCTCGCACATCCTATTGACGAAAGAGGTCTGTTTTGCTCATGTTAGAAGGAAAAAGACAGATTATTATTACCCTAATTTTTACGTCGCTGAACCACGTACAAAGTTGGACTGATTTCTTAAATGTATTACGTCCTGTCTCGCTTATTAATTTATATTAGAGCTCTATCGAGTAACTAACTATCTCCGCTTATTAGGTAAAAATCTATCATGTAGCAAATTATTAATAACAAATGTCTATATCTATTTTTTTACACAGGATATTATTCATTCTAATACTAATCGGCGATCGCGCGGAGGCTACCGTCGGAGAAGACGTTTAATACGAGATCATGACGTAGTCCGTTCTGAAGCCCCGGCGATCGACAGCGTACTGATTGTCTGCCTGGCACTCGTAATATCCGGCGTCCTTCTGCGTCGCAGGGTCGATCTCCATTTTTGACTTTATCGTGTCGTTACCAACTGGCCACTCGTGCACCTGGCGAATTCAAACGATTTCCCGTTTCTCGCTCGATCGCCCGAGAGACATTTTAACAGTGGATTTCTTTTAGGGAGACAGAGTCTCCTACCTGTAGCCTACCTGGAAGAATTTGTGATGATACAACTCGATCCCGTCCTTCAGCCAGGTGATCTCCGGTCGCGGGACACCAATCGCCATGCAGAAGAACGTGATCTTTCTGCCCAGCATGTAGTCCAACTCGAAGTGGGACGCCTTCACGATCTTGGCACCCTACGAAAGACCCCACGACAGAATTGATATCACTAGGTCGCGCACACAGAGACACACAAGATGCCACATNCTCGTTCAACTCACATCCTTGTTCTCGTAATAGTGCGTACTGGCGGGATTTCGATTGGGTATCAGGATATGCATCCGCGAGCCGAACAATCTTCCTCGGCCGCGACCTCTCCCTCTACCACCGCCGCCCTTCGCCGCCTCTATGCTTATCATTAGGGCCGCTAATAGAAGCAAATAGAGCAGCCGGCATCTCGTCATTTGATCTATAACCAGAGAAACTTGGACGACTGGAGAGCGACCGACAACGCGCGCGGGCCTCGTCGCGGGCACTTTATATACCTTACCGCGAACTCATTTGTCATTGTTATATAGCGTTGCCCACTACTCTTTTTATATGCATATATATTACGTTATACTATTATATTATATCGATTCGCGACCGTGAGAAGTTCGATGATGAGATCAATGAGTCGCGCGTATCGCGGGCGATAACGTATCAATCTAATGTAATCGCGCGCGTGATGCAATTCATTTGACGTGCACAAGCGTTTCGCTATCCTTACCGGAAGATACGAGGGACTTGGTCTGACACGAGCGTATTACGGAGACCGGATCCGCCAGGTCCTACCACCTAAAATACGAATGAAACCACGAGGCGACGCGCGATGGACACGCGCAGTCACACGCTGTGGTACGACAGAGTTATGAATCTCAATTGGATAATTATGCATAACTCATTGCCAAGTATGTTCAACGGCCAATCGCGGCTACCACTGGGATCACCTTACAAAACACTTAAGCGATGACCTCCGGAAAACAATGTTGCGACCGTGCCCGACCGCAGGGCAAACAAAGTGCTCTTTTGCTAGTTGCGCTTGTTGCGCACACCTTCGTCGATGCGCTCTTTCGACAGCGCAATTCACTGAATCATTCGCTGATGTCTGTTTCAGGGGACTGTGGAACGTGCCCTTCGTCAGTAACTGCTACTTGATCAACGCGACGATCATAGCGAGCAAGGTGACCCGACCAACCTACGAGCATGGCGACCTGGACACGGAGATGGCGTTTGCCCACGGAAACCGGCAGCGTGGTCTGTTCATGTACGTCAGCAATCGGCTCGAGTTTGGCCATCTGATCGATCCCGACACCTACGACATTCAACTCATCTATCCGGACATGTACCAAATCATAGACAACAAATTGGACTGGGAGAGAAGGTACATCCATCCAAATTACAGCGAGAACTTCAATCCCAATAAGAAACCGATACAGGTAAAGATTAGTTCGATTAGAGGAGGATCTTCTCTGAATCGTCATTTCTATTAACTTCTGTTCAACTTCATTCCTTGCAGCCATGTCCAGATGTCTATTGGTTTCCCATCGTTAATCTCAGGTTCACCAAGGAGCTCATAGGAATCGTGGAGACCTTCGGACAATGGTCGGACGGAACTAATCAAGTGAGTTGATATTTTCCGCGAGTCTTTTATTATCAATTATAGCTTAGTAACGTTATTGGAATTCTTATATTGTACGATAACTTTCTCGGCAGGATCCACGATTGTCGGGTGGCTACGAAAACGTGCCCACCCGCGACATTCACATGAACCAAGTTCAGTACGAACAACAGTGGTTGTACTTCTTGAAAGAATTCGTTAGGCCGTTGCAAGAGCTCGTCTTCACCGGTTACTATCATGACGTAAGATTCATTTTATGTTCGTTGATCTTTCTAGGATTCTCGACTGGACTCCGGATACGAAGCGGTACCGACCCGTGATATTCACATGACTCAAGTCGGTCTCCAGGACGCCTGGTTAAAGTTTCTAAAAGATTATGTCAATCCCTTGCAAGAGCATGTCTTTACAGGATACGATGACTACGTAAGATTCTGAAATTGGGTATATGGAAGGGGTCTTAATGCGCACAGATCTCGCAATTGGTACACGCACTCACTAAACGCACAAAGTTTAATTACATAGGTTGTACCGCTTCGTAGAAAATGAGATTTGGGATCTCTGCGTTGCGCGTAGTTTCTTGAATTAAAGAACAATCATTATTTAAGGCAATTGTTATTCAAAGCTTACCCAAGTTACACACGATATCACTTGATTGAGATTTAACAAAAATGTTAAATCTCGGTTAAGTTAGCATTATCTTGACCTTATCGTGACTTGGGTACGTTTAGCCGCTATAGATTATTTTAACTTGGAACCATATGTTATATTAATCTTATGTCGGCAGCCACCACGATCCCTTATGAATTTCGTCGTGAGGTATCGTCCGGACGAGCAGCCGTCCCTGAGGCCGCATCACGACTCCTCTACCTACACTATCAATATCGCCCTGAATCAAGCAGGAGTGGATTACGAGGGTGGTGGATGCAGGTTCATCCGATACAACTGCTCAGTCACTGACACGAAGCCAGGCTGGATGCTGATGCACCCTGGAAGACTCACACACTATCACGAGGGATTGCGAGTAAATGCGGGCACGCGTTACATTATGATCTCTTTCGTAGATCCATGATAGAATCTCCCACTGTGAATCTCTGTAAATTATCGGATTGCGACTGTATTAAAAATATACTGCCACCGTATGACAAACAAAGAATATCAAAAGGAAAAGATAGCGCGCGGTATCAAAGAGAAATATAATCTTACATTTCGACGTGTTCATTGTTGTCGTCGACTAGAAAAGTCAATTGCCACTGATGGACTGAATAGTGCATTTAACAGAGAATGGTAAAAGCTGCTTAATCAATGTATTATTTTTGTACTCCGAGTAAGTGCACACCTAATCGTGTTTCTCATAATTATCAATATTGCCAATTTATAAGAGAAGACAAAACTGGAATATATATCTATATATTGCGCAATATTCGTTGACAACTGAATTCACAAATTCTTTCAAAATATACATAAACAGAGCGATAATAAAATTTATAATAATAAATGTTACTAAATATGACGAGTTATCCGCGTTAATCTTTTCTCGCTCTCTATCTTTTTTTTAAGTACGGCCGAAAGGAGAAGGGTTTCAAATCTCTTCAAGTTCAATATTTTTGTTTTCGATTTTCTATCGTATATCCATATAATTTTTCAGTATGTTACAATATTAGGAACATTAACAGGATAAATAATTAAAAGTAACGTCACCGAATGGCAAATTTTCAAAAATCGATTTTAATTACATCCCTGCACATTTATATTTACAGAGTAAAAAACGTACCTCTGTCAGAGAATTAAACGCGACGTGTACATGTCACTTGTGCAAAACTAACATAATTAAAGCCATGTTATTTTCACTATGAAGTAAGTACTCATTTTGAATTGGACCTGTTATGCACGAGTTTCAACGCGGACTTGATTCTTTTAACTGTTCACTATATTGCTGTCTTATCTCATTAAATTGTTCGGAATACAATCTATTCCATCAGAGTTAATCTTAAAGCACTCTTGGTTTTTAACCACTTTTCATTCATTTAGCGCCACTTATGTGTGAATGTATGTGTAGGTGAGTGTGTATGCATCAATTCCTTGGAATGCTACGTGGTTCAAAATAATTGCAGAATGCAGCATAAATAAGAAACGAAGTTGAACGTAACGAGTTTATGCAAAATATGTTTCAGCCGAATTCTGTCAGTCGAATCTTCCAACCGCATTAGACATTTGGTAATCACGAATGCTATAAATTCAAATTCACAATAACGTTTAATTTAACTAAGTCTTATTTACAGTTTTTTGTTCGATTCATAGAAAAAAATGGTGATATATATTATATTTATCTCAGAAACCAGCCCGTTTCAATTCGTTCAACTGATGCGCCAGTTTCTCTTCCTTAGTTCGCCTAGCTTGACCCAGCTTCCGGCACTCAATGTATGTACTGAGAAAGCGCTCGACGTCAATCTTCCGGTTGAGAAAATCTTCAGCGATTTTTTCGCTCTCTTCGTGGCTTTCGTCCGCCGCTTGCCTTAAACATTCTTTTATGTGATCCGGCGTGAAAACCTCGGACAATTTGTTGTATCGTTGTATAAGATGATCGTATCTGGCCTTCAGCGCCGCCACTGTTTTCACCTTGTCCGCTACATCAGCTTGCAGCTGCTTCAATTCAGGTTCTTTGGCTGCATTAGCTTCTACGAGAAAGTATGAGTTTATTAATAATCAAACCAGAACGTTAATAGATAGATCTGTTTCGGCATATCTATTAATATTTCGGTTTTATTGCCTATTAATAAGCTCATGTCTACAATTATAAATCTTGAATTGTTATTAAAATGAACTTATAAACTTAAAATAACTATTCATAAAGAGATTTTATATATA
>QKQZ01055749.1:0-22228 GCA_003595255.1 Solenopsis fugax | reverse complement strand
ATCCGCGCCGGGAAGATACGACGGGACAAAACGAGGGAAAGTCGGGGCGGTCGCGCGGGGTGCGAAACGCGGGGGAGAAAGTTCGCGGCGCGGCGCGGCTCTTTATGCCGGCAGATACTGTGAATCACTTCGCCCGTGCGCTAACAAATGCGGAAAGTTCGAAAGGAGGAGCGTAACAACGGCGTTACTGCGTAGAGTTTGGCGCCGCGCTCGTTTGCTGGGAAATTTCATTACGCCCGTCGCGTCGCGTCGCGTCGCGTCTGTCGTCTTTCGGCTATGCCGGCAGCCGGAGTGGCGCGTCTCTCGCTCTCTTTCAAAGACCGGCTTTTCTACACTTAATGCCTTCTCTGCATGAGCATCGATGCATCAAAATGCGCGGTAATGGGACACAAAGCCCTATTTACGTGGTTAATAACAAGAAACGTAACTGTTTAAGAGGATGTTTTCGCTCACGGTATCATTTTTGAATCTTTAAAAAATATAAAAACTATAAGTTTGAAACTTGGAACATTTATTCTTTGATATTTGAATGTTCTTAATAAATTTTTTCAAGCTTTTTTTTAGAAAATATATTTTTGGCAATTATTTGCAAATCTGAATGGGCCTGTCACAAAATTCGTCTCACCGTTGTCATAATTTGTGAAACAATGATTGTTAAATAGAATATTTTAACTTTAATTCGATACTAATGTTTGATACCGTTTCTTCTGTGCAAAAGCGAGAATATCCTTTTAAAATCTTAAACCTACAAATGGTACGAAGGGTGCGAATGCGACTTGAGCTCCGCTGGAAAATTGTCAGAAATTTACTACTTATGGCTTAGCGCTCTACCGTTTTTTTTTCTCTCTCGTTTACATAAGAATCTTTTTGCAAAATTCAAGAGCGTAGCATAACGGAAAATTCTCGCTTTAGAGGATAATTCTCCATTACGACTCGTTTAAAAATGCGGTTAAATAGACGTATATACACACTCATCGCGCTCTCTCCCATACGACAGATAACTTTTCATTGTCGGATAAAAAACGCGATGGAGCATGCGATTCTGGATCGAATTATCATAGTCGGGAGAACCGGGCCAACCATCTCGCTGTTAGAGATTTCCATATCCCCCGCGCCCATCCTCATCGGTCCGGAATATCTTCCTAACCCGACTCTTACCGAGCGACTTGAGACCGGGCTCCTGAAGAACCGGGCGCGATTCGGGGACGTTTTATTTCGACATTATAAGCTATTTCACTTTGAAATGGGACAAATGGAATTGTAGCCTCCCATCCGGCGCGCGGCGTCGCCCGCATTTTCCGCTCGCGGCTTCTCTTCTTTTCGCACCCACTTGCCAACTCGCGCCGAGACTCGTTCCAACCCACTCTCCTCAGTCGTGAATATGATTTTCACCAAAATTAAAATGTTCGACTCATCGATCCCTTTGCCTGCTCGCGAGAGAGAAGGCATTGAATCCGAAAGTATCTAGAATGACGACGACGACGACGACGACGACGACGCGCTGTCTCCGTTCTTCATGGAGACATACGCTCACGATCGCGCCGTCGCCGTCGCCGTCGTCGGTCGGCCTCTTGCTCCTCTCGAACGCGAGAGTAGACGTCTTTAATATCTCATCAAAATTACATTCCGTAATTTTCCGTGCATGCGCGATAGTGTCAGCTTTATCTCTTCGATCGATAATAACCGATATTTCTTACACGTGAAGATAATTCGATAGCGCGCTCGGGCAACGTCACCCTCTAGATTAGTTTTAAAGATTATATATATATATATATATATATCGCGGAAACTGAGTTAAGTAAAACGAGATTTTCTACAGAGAAACCCGTTACCATACTCTATTCTCATCGTGATACCATGTACAGTTAAAAAGGTATTTTAACGAAATTTGGATTTAAAAAAGCATCCTATTTTAGTGCCTCGGTTTGAATGCAAATTTCATTGTGTCATGTAGTTTCAAACGAACGCGATTGATATTATTTTATTTAAAAAATAACACACAGTTACGACGGAAAATATTTTTTTCCCTTTTATTTTTACAGAGCTAAATTAACAATTTAATTATTTCTAACGTGCCCTTTTATTACCTTTTTTTAATTTTCTTTTTAAGTATACTCTTTATAAAATTTTTTGCTTTTGTTTTAAAACTTGCCAGAGCCGTGGCTAAAGCTCGACGCTTTCCATTATGTATCGTTTGCGGAAAGCAATTTGCGCGGCTAACGCTATAATGTCCTGAAGAATACTGATACAATATATATACAAAACGACGGTCGGGCACTTAACTCGAAACTCCAGCCAATGCTTTATTTGTTGCTTCTTTCTATCGTTGTCAGGACGATTAATCACAATAAGAATATATTGCCTTTTATCTATTTTAAATCGAACAACTTTCATTGTGAAAAAGCTGAGGCATAGCTTAGACAGAGAGCATCTTGAATTTGAATACTTGTTCCAGATTTCTCTTAATCGAATTGTTATTGATCGTAAACTATGTTTTTCATCGCTCTGTCCGTAATAAATTCAAAAGTATTTCAAGCGACGATAGTGAACGGCGGATAGCTCATTTTGCGGTAGGGATTACGTTTCGATGATTACGCGGAGTTGGTGCACCATTCCGTTCTAAATTACCGCGATTTAAATTGTATCCCGCGGACGCAAAATGCAAGCTCAACCCCGTCTGTTATACGCGCATGAGAACACTGCCAAGTGGTAAGACCGACAAAAAGCTGGGGCTGTCGCTTTCAGGAAGAAGGCGCAATTCGGAATCACCGGTTTAAAATATCAAGCCTGCTGGGAAAACTGACGTTGTGGTAATGAAATTCTCAAAATCTCTCTCAAAATTACGAGATTTGCGAGATCTTCTGAAAGCGATAAAAATTTGTATATCGATGTAAAATCGTTAGTATTTTCAATAAATATGTTTCGAGAGCGTTTCAACAAAAATATATTGAACAGCTTAAATACGAAAAACAGAAATATGATAATAAATCATATAAAAATGATTCTATCTGACGACGATGGATTTGGAGAAATCGAATTGAAGCGAAGCAACGGAGAAATCTATCGCCGTACTTTTACGGATTAGAATATTCATAACGGGCAGTAAGCGAGCAAGCTGGGGGTGCTCGAAAGCAACGGGCGATTTTATATTATCCTACGCAGATTTAAATAATCGATTGCCAATAAGCGGATTCATTCGAAGTGTTGTAAATAATGGAGTGTTGTGTCTTGTACTCATAAATATCGAATAAATTTCCATTTGTGCCGTATAATTATCGCGATCTTCTGCAGCTATTTTCTTCAGCGATAAAATTGAAATAATGAAAGAAAGGAAAGAGGACCTTAATATGTTCGCGATATAGCCCATCACAATTTGTATCGCGGATATAACTTTGAATTGTGCCTAATTTTGTAAATGCAAATTTAAATCGCGTATTATTTTATATATCGCACACATAATTTTGAATTACATGTAATTTTAAATTTTATTCAATTATAATAATCAAAATGTATGATATTTTCAAAAGTGAGAGAAAGAAATGATACATGTAGAACTATATAAAATTATTCATGAAATTCGTTAATTTTTTTATAAGTATTTAATGAATGAATATTTTATTATAAACATTTTGATAAAAATTTTGGGCTGCATTTGTGATTTTTCGAGTAGTAAAAGCGCGATTTTAAATCAAATTTAAATCGCGTGAGATTACGTGATTAAAAATTTAATTACATATCGCATTGCGATTAAAAAAAAAGAAATTGTGCTATCAGTATATTGTAAAATCGTACATTTCTAACAGTTAATAATTTTCTGTAAATTTCTATTCTGCTCTCGATTTCGAGTCTATAAAATTATGAGTTAATTAAGCCGCATATCCTGTTGTTGTACATTATATATCGCGATTAAGTACAATTAGCTAGATTCTGTTCTTATGAAGCTAATATAATTTTACCAGATCCTTGGTAGAAAATCATAATAACAAAATCATAATAAGATTAAACTAACATTAATTGTAAGTATAGGTTCATTTAGGAAAAATTATTATAATCTCGATGCACTTTTAACGATGATTTTATAATAAATTCCTGCCATATCATATTACCATATGGTAATGGTTTTATAAATAAAAAAAAATATATATATATATTTTGTGAGATCATAATGATTTTTCGTAAAATGACTCATATTTAACCTCATTACGATTTTGTATTCTATTTGAGATGTTATTGACATCGATATACCATTTTGAATCTCTTTTCTTTCTCAAGTATCTACATAGAGGAGATAAATTTCTGTGTGAGACAGATACCTGCGTAATTACGTAATTTTAGGAAATATACTTCGCTCTTGCAACAGAAAAGTTCCGAAAGGGCTTTTGTTCAGACAAGTTACGTTTATATATATGATAATAATAGAGGGAAATGTTTACGCGCGAATATACGAGTATAATAGAAGCAAACAATTCTCGTAGCTATTTAATAGTTTCCTTTTCTCCGTTTTTGCGTTCGTGATCTTTTCTCTTTTTCTTCTTTTTACTTTTATTAGTGCAGAGACACGTTGCAAGCTCGTGAATATTGAAACGGCGAATCTGCAAAACTGACGTTTTTACAAAGAGGTGTCTCATCTCGTTCTCTCTGACAATACAGCCGGCACGGCGCGGTTATCTCGACCGCAAAGTGTTAGATCGGTGTTTTTGAAAATAATTTCGCTTTACACCCGGAATAAAGACATGTACGCCATTAGGTAATGAAACCACCGACGACGTAGAGAATTCTAACGAAGTATAAAATCAACAAAGCGCTACCGAGCGCTATAGAACGCCTGGCGTACGAAATTTCGTGGATACACGCGAATAAGTGCGCTGACATTTCTCGTTTGCGAGTCTGCGAAAATAGAAGTGGAACCTGCTGAATGTACACACAGGCACATATAACACATACGCTTGTATACCGCGTGGGGCGTACAATTTTCGTAACGCTTTATTGGGATGAGCACGTCGTCGTTGCAACATTCGCTCGCGCCGTGACGCAGGATAGAAATATTTTACGAAATGGAACTTGAAGCAGACGATATGCGGACGCTCATCGCGTCGCTCTCGCGAAACACACCTTAACGTGTAACCGAGCCCCGACTTTCCCACGAGCGCGGGCGGACGTATTCTTCACGGGATTTAACGGCGAACCGTAAATTCGTTTGCTCACCCCCTTAAACGTCCTTAGTCACCAGTAATATTTCATATTACTGGCGGAACTTCCGTACCTTCCCCTCTTTCCGCGAGATAGATTTGCGGATCAACGTACCCTCTACAAGAGAGCTACTCCTATTATATCTTTGTTCAATCAAGCGTGCTCGTTTCGCGATAATCCCTTCCGCCAGCGTGTAACAAAAATACACACCGATGTCTGTCACGTCAGCTTCAGCATGCCCCAGAATTACGTGGCCCGGAAAAGATGGAACAAAGGGGTTAACAGTCCGAGATCGTTCGAGCATTTCCAGGAAGAGAAAGCAATTAATCATTTTCAGCAATTTAGAAAATATTAGTCAATCAAAGGACGTTAATTAGCCAAAGCACTCAGGCACCAATTCGCTACGTCATAATTCAGAGAAGATAAAGGTATCTGTTGTAAATTTTTTCAACCGGGGATTCGGAATCCGGATATTTTTGCTTGCTCCGGTAATATTTCGGAGATGCGATGTTTCTTGGATCTGACAGCTGACGACGACCTAACTCAGAAATCGATATAAGATTGTTGTAGAATAACTCCTAAGTGAGAAGTTTCCAAAATCTCTCCTTCGTCTGCTTTAACTTTCAACTACCAAGTGGTCAATCTAACATTATCGAGGATATTTTATAAGAGATTGGAAGGAAATATATTTCCTTACCATTTCGTTAATATTTTTATAATCTCCGCTTAGTTTCATCAAAACGCACTCAATCATATTGTACATGTCTTGTTGATGTAATAAAATCACTTTTCTCATTGTCAGTGTAGTTATACATACATTTTTATTATTAATCCAGAGTGGAAATTTAATTTATTCTGCTTCAAAGGATGGAAAATCGTACAACTCGAATGCAATATTATCTTACGGACGGATGCCCTTAACAACATCTACTATACACTTCGCGGATAATAAATCCAGTTACTTCCGGCTTTTTATTTGCCGTCAATATAAACCTGGTTACAGCATTAGGTAGGAAATGTAGACTGAAAGAAGGTAGAAAAGAGGACCGGCACGCGTTGATTACTTATCGATTGTTTGCGCGCGAGAGCCATTGCGATTCGTTCAATTTAAAATCGTGGTTTCTCGCTCGATGTTTTCGCAGATGGAACGTAATTTTCTCGCTTGTCTGGCCCGAGATTTTCTTTCTCCGATGTAGCACGGTTAGGTAAAACCAGATTAGCTTCAGGTGTGTATCATTCCATTACCATTCTATTAGAAAGAAACGCTCTGCCGTTTCTTTTCCATTCGAAGACGAAGATGTCAATTCCAGTTCTTTTTTATTAACTCAAGATGTAGCTAGCGTAATCGCAATATCCTTTTTTGCGGAGGACTGAAATAATTCTGATTAATAAGAGCAAAAAGGAATAATTTTAACGCGATTGCCTCTCAATGATTTTGTTTTGCAGATACAGCGGTTTGAATTACGTGATATAATTACCGTTTTTAGAGTTTCTGCGGATTTGATATTGGATTAAACAGATGTAGCAAATTGACCGCTCACACGCTCAGCAATTATTACTATGCGAGAATTACAACGCTGAATATAGGACGATAATAATGTCGTGTTGCAGAGATTTTCATTAAAAGTGCTTTACGTGTCATCCCCCGTTCGTAACTTTTTAATATTCAAATTTCTGTACTTTCTAACTATCTCTAAAGTTCACCTTTGCAACTAAATGTAGATCAAGCCTTTATCTATTCGCTTTTCTAAAATTCGCCTCATGAGAGTTACCAGTTTTTCGATTGTTCGTAATTTAAATTCTGACAGTGCTTTAATATAATTGAAGAGCTTGCCTCAAAATAGGTTAACTCACATTTTGTAAAAATAGAGAAAATGAACTCTAAATTAAAAGTGATTAAGGATTAACTTTAGGATTTATTTTTTCTATTTTTAAAAAAATGCGAGATAGCCCATTGTTGCAGCAAGTCCTTCAAATATAAATTCACCTCATTAATCGCTGAACAATTACCAGTAAACGATTGTTAAAAAAAAATTAAAATAACAAAACTTCAAAATAAATTGCAAATAATTTATATTCTTTAGATCTAATTTTCTTATAGACTTTTAATCATAAAATATTTTTCATTTGAAAATGTAATTATATTAAATTGTTTTTATTGACTGGCGCAATGACCCTATTGTTTTTGCGAATTATGTAACATTAGAAAATTATTTCTCGTTTAAAATCGAGGACGCGTACAGAAAAAAATTAATATCAAATTAATAATCATTATCTCATGTATAAACAAGAATTTAAAAAATCTTTAAATTTGATAATCTTATGTTTCAGCAAAATATTATATATTTTTATTTCAATTGTAATTATCTAAAGAGCACAATATGATTATTTTGATAATAATAGTATTAACAAATTTTAATTCTTTGAAGACATTGTTTCCTATTCGATGTTTTTTCCTCTCAATTCATGAAAATTATTATTGAATAAAGATGAGTATATACTTTTTTATGAAACTATATTATATTATATGTATATAAAATTTCTTCATGTGTGTAAACAAGTTATGCTTAAGATTATAAAATTCTTTAAAAAAGATTTAATATTTTTGCTTATATATAATACAATATGTGTAACAATGATTGTTAATTTGATACTAATTTTTTTCTATGCAGGAAAGATTACGAAGGTAAGGAAGGTTGCACGTGCAATCGTCCGTGCTTCGTTATCGGTCCTTATAGCTCTGTCCTCTATTCTCGAATCAAAGCGTAACGCGTATCGACAATTCGGGAAAGTGCATTGCATTGCCGCGTGAGACGAGTGCCGCCCGCACGCCCACCGAAATCTGAAACGTTCGAAACACTTCGTGGCGATCCTCTTGCACGAAGGAAGTTTCACTAGAGCCGCTGTTAAGTTTGTCACGGAGTTTCTCGAACTCGAATCGTTAAACATCGATTAAACGGATAGGTGACTCCTGGCGTGGACGCGAACGCTAGGTGGTACTCGCCAGATACCACCATGGGGCAGCAGAGCGCAGATTGTACTTACGGATACTGAACAAGTTACAAGTCTCGTTACAGGCAGACCGGGAAGTTGGCCCGGTTAGAGCGGGCTTTGATGATGATTAAGTCGCGTTGGCGGAATCACGGTGCGATCTTTGATTTCGGCTCAGTGATCCCGTATCAAGAGCGACACGCGCGACATTGACGCGCGCAGCGAACGCTGATGTTTGCGACACGCTGCTCGGAACATCGTGAAAAAGTCGTTAGCGTTATTTTTTTTTGCAATAGCCGGACTAACACCGAGTTGCGCACGGTTAGAGATTTTTCGAAACTCTAGACTCACTGACAAGTGGAACACGTTGTCGAGCACTTTTCGTAACAATAATATTTGTGATGGCAGGTAGTTACAATAGCGAGGTTTCAATCGAAATTTCACGCCATGATTGAAGTAATAGTGAGTCATTTCTTGGTCAATGGTTCACTCGGTAAATGTATCAAATTTTTCAGTGTTAAAGAAAAATTGTTTGAAATAATTTGTATATTGTAGATCCTTCTGATTGTGAATATGCCCCCTTAAGTTAAATATATAATTACATGCATTGAAGAAATTTAGTCAAGTTAATGTCACTTTTCTTTCAGTGTATGCATTACTAGAAAATAGGAATTCCAAAAATTCTATTTAAAATATGTATTCATGGACGTAGAACTTCGAATAGCAGAGTTCCTTCTCAATTTACTTTTCCTGAGTTACAGTGAACCAAAGCAGTGAACCAAAGTTGCCTATAAATTTAACGGATTTATAATCGGAATACGGTCTTAAACTTACTCAGCAGATTTATTTTTCGACGTCTCTTATGGTCACTCGTAAAATCCCGTATGGCATATCTCTGTCGTTCCGCGTCTTTTGCTCGATCGCGAATAGAAACGTCGGGATTTTGGCGATCTCCGGTGTATATAAAGTGCACGAATATAAAAACGCTTCCGTCGGGACCATATTTCACAAATACTACTTACAGGCGTACACCCATCGTTCTTCCTGTAGACGCTTCTGGTCTTGATCTCACCCCCACGGAAATTATATGCGGGATTCGAGCCAGAGCCAGTGCTGCTACGTGCGCTCCGCGAAGATCGGAGGGATCTAGAATCCGAACTGCCGAACGTTAAGCGCCGAATTAATGCCAGATGTCGCGTACATTGGACCCTTCCGAGAGAGTCGCGTGATTAATGTCTGGCGGGTCTAGATCGCCGAAAGCATTCGAAACCGATAGGTTATCAGCTTTGATCATTTAGATGGATAATAGTATTCAAGACGGACGGACTCTTTTATCGACTTTATACCTACATCCTTATTTCTGGAACTTACGAGATGTGTTAATTTATGATATTCCGTAAATATTTGATTCGATACGCTTATTAACTTACGGAAATTATAATATTGGCATTATTCGAAATAATTCTTGTCCACTCGATCAAAACCTACAAATTATTTGTATAGTTTGAATATTAATGTTTTTATGTTTGTTTAATTGCTATGGCTGAGCTTTTATTTTTCTTGTTATTGAAGAGTAAAAATCATTCGAGATGATTATTCCGGTTTATTTGCATTAATTTATATTTGTGTTTAAATATATAAATTTATTATTATAACGAATCGTAAAATTATAAAGAGAAATCTCAGTAATATTTCTGCCTATTAATAACGTTAGCAAACCATAGGTGTAATTATGCTGTAAACGCGTTGCGTTCAGCAGAGATGAATATTTCAGCAATGGGATGTATAGTATGTATTGAATCGATACTGGATTATTTATATTGAAAGTAATACGTTAATTATAATCACGTACGAATTTGCATAAAGCAATCGCTGGATGAAATAAATGTTGTTGTTAAAATACGTCGCGTTACATATTTAACATTTGTACGAAAATCCGAGACTAACGTGATAAAACATTTTTCTGTGATGTGCATAATGATAACCAAATGTTTTTTCATCTTTATCAAATTCACTAGTGAAGTTAATGGATTATTTTTGACCGTTTTTCATTTCGGCGGAAGAGCTGTTGAAATTTTAGTCAGCAGTGTGTCAAGTACGAATCGTATATTTCATAGGGAGGGATGGAGAAGGGGGGAATATAACTTCCATTTTGAGTGTTTGCACTTCTGAAGCATCATTCACAGAGTTCGAAGCTGGAAATACGTTGTATTAACTGCGCGGTAACGAAAATTGGGCCAACTAAACCGACTTGGTCCCACGTTGAAGAGTCGCACGATGTCTACTACCCTCGAGCATTCAAGTATGCGTCTCAAGCGTAGTATAAAGTTAGCCAAATAGGTGGAACGTATTCGAGCGCCACTGTATAGAGCGCTTCTACAGGAGGATGTCGCAAGCGAAAGCACGGGAGAGTCATTAAAGATTACGTCAACGAAGTTATTGGGAAGACACACGGATTGCGACGAGGAATTGAAACGCGATTGGCGCGGCTGTGTGCATTTTCATCCGGCAATCATTTTCATATTATTGACAATACTTACTTTTATCTCGACAAATTTGTCGTCTATGTCGTCCCAGCGCAATCTATCTTGCGATATGCCCACTTTGCTCCTACCTTACCTAGTTAAAACGTTGCTTCGTTTTTCTCCAAAGCGATCTCACGAACAGTTCCCGCATATTTCATACATCTATCGCCCCTATCGTCTCGAGTTTCTTTATGACAAAACGGTGCTCTTTTCCAAAGGCGATCCACACGAAAGGTTCATTGCCGCGGACCATTCTTTCGCTGTCAGCGGACCACCCTAATTCAGACCGCTGTCAATAAAACCGGTGGTTTCATAGAACATAGCGAAGTTATGCGGTCATTTGAACGATAAACGACTTGGGATATTAAGTGGGCCGCAGGACTTTTGGGCCATCGGATTGTGTGAATGGTTGGGACGTTTCATATAAATTTAACATTAAACTCCGTGCCAACACGTGTTCAATAAAAAGGAAATAACGAGACAAATATGACCGATCTGAATTTATTTAGATTAAATCATTACACGATAGAAAAAATTATGTATTTATGTTAAAACCGGTTCTTGTTAAAATTTTTGTATTGAATTTGCTACTTGCTTGAGTGTTAATTTAACACCCAAGTGTTATTTGAATATTTTTAGCTAAATTAATATTCAACATTCCTTAGTGTTAAAATAACACAATTTTGGATAAACGAACAAATATAAAAATGTAGTTTTAAAACATTAATTCTACAATAAATAAGTTAACGTGTCAACATATTATAAATTTTAATTTTATTAAAGAAATATACTTCCACAATTTGTTTCCAAATTACACCAAGTGTTATATTTTTTTGTTATAATTTCTTACAAAATATTTGTATTACTTTTTAACATATTCATTTTGTATCAAATTAAAACAAAAATTTAGATGAACCGTGTGGGAAATAAGTTTATGAAATAAGTTAAATTCAACACAAATTTTTCAATTGTATATTAATAATAAGAATTAGGTAAATATTAAACATCTACGTTAAACAGTCATATCTGTAAATTTAATCTGATGAATTTCGTTACATTTTAAACTTTTTTTAATTCACAATGCAACGTGATATTATATTTATATCTTACATTGTGCGTAAAAACGTGAAAAGAATAATATAATAATGACAATAAAATATTCACAGAAAGAGGTATTTTAATAATCTACCCTCAAAAAATATGGCTACCAGCTTTCGCTGTAATGGCTACTCTTTTTATTTCTTTTTTCGTATACATTTCTCCCGGTATTTTTGTTAAAAATATTTTTCTTCGGTGTTTTTAAGAGATTCGTGATTTGACACGTTCAAGCCTGTTTATTCGTGAAACGTATCTCTGTGTTTTTATTTTTAATTCCTCTGTGTGCGTCGAAAAATCGTTGCCGCGAATATTTGTACTCGTCACTTTGAAAGCGACGCAACGTCAGTTTATAGACACGTGTTTCAAAAACAACATTTATTTGCATATTATTTTAAATTGCAATTACTTTACATACATGTCAAACTAAGCATCTTACTCTTAATTCTGCTATTCTGTTCGAGTATGTTTGATCCGAAACGCATTTTGTTTTTCTAACATTTCTAATATATCAATAAAAATTTTTTTCTAATATTTTGTCTGTAAGATCTCTTTTTCTATGAATTTTTAAAATTTTTTAGAGCTTTTTGAACGTCAAACGAAATAGGGTTAATGTCACAAGATAGATTCTTTTATATGTTACAGTTTTTTTTTTAAACAATATATTGACTTGGATATTTTTCAAAGAAAATCCGTAAATAAAAATACGAAAAAAATTGGAGCGTTGTATAGCATGTTTCCTCACCAGAAATTTGAGCGATCGTTCCTAAGTGTGCAACTCGATGACGTTTTCGTCTTGTAGAAATACACGGGTTATTGGAGCGTCGCGAAATTTCGAACCTAGAGCTTTCTTCGTGTCGGATCCAGGATCCGAGCGCGAGCGTTTTCTTGTAAGTCTCATACGGGCGGCTGCGGCGTCGCGGGGACGTGTTTACACGACGGAATGGAGGCTCGCTCGGCGTCGCAGCCGAGTTGTAAGGTGAACCGCAAGAACACCAACCCAACCATCGCGAGGCTATCTTATCTCATCTGGCCTCTGTTAAATTACCCGGTTCCTGAGGCTTCCCCACGCTGATCCTAATCCCTTCCCCGTTTCCCGCCTCATCGCGGGATGTTCTGAACGAACGCGAAATAGAGGAGCGAGAGGGAGAGAGGGAGAGGGAGAGTAGGGCGAGAAAGAGCGGATTGCAAACAAGGAAGGCAAANGAGAGGGAGAGGGAGAGTAGGGCGAGAAAGAGCGGATTGCAAACAAGGAAGGCAAACAGCGGCGTGGATAAGAGAACGGAGAACGAGAACAAAGTGAGTCGAGAAAGAGGGAAAGAGAGAGAGAGAGTGAGGGGGCGGGGAGAGGAAGGAAGATGGAACGAAATTGCAGCGCTCCAGGTGCCTTCGGAATCTCGATAATGTCAAAGACTCTCGCGCAAGGTGGGAAGGGGGGAGGGGGAGGGGAGAAAAGGGCTCTCGAGGCTCTCTCGGCGGGACTCTCATCGGGGGTGGAAACTCTTCCGTGAAATATCGCCCGGGGGCCACGCGCTCAACTTCGAATATATCATTCGCGACTACTTACCGTGGTTGGTGGTACACCGCCTGTTCCGTGGACTCTCTTCGTAAATTCTTCGGCCACCACGCAGCCGGAAGATATCCAGGATATAGTAACTAGCTCGATGGGGGATGGTTTTTTCGATGACGCGCGTGGAAGCGCCTTTTCTCTCGCTCGCGGGATTTCTTTCCCGTAAGCGAGAAGTGGTTTCCTTTTGGGATTTTGCAGGGTGCGGTGGTGACCAATGGTAACCGGTAACTTAATCGATGAAGACATTTGCCTCCGTCGGCTACTGACGCGGACTAAGCGCGCGGTCGGATGCCGTATATCTTCCGACTCGCACGGCTCAACCCTGGAACGTGAAAGAAGAAATAGAATTCGGCAATACGTATTGGTCAGCGTGTACGTTATATATAACGATGGAACCAAAAGCCGGACTCGAATGAGAAAGGCTAGAGACCCTACAATCAAAGTCTAGCCATGAGACAGACAGTTTTGATTGATCCGCCAAGTTTTGTTAACTTCCGAGAGAGAAAGAGATGGAGAAAGAGATTAAGTGGAAGATAGTAGAAAATGAAAAAGATCTTATTCTCATAAGCATAAATGTATTAGGGAAATTAATGCTAATTTGTTAATATGTAATTTATTATTGAGTAAATAATATCCATTTATTCATTAATTTTTTAATTTCTTTCTCAGAAAAGCTAACCGACTTTGATTCTGTAATGTGACAATGCTCGATCGCATACAACAAAACAAACGCAACAAAAAATTAAAAAAATAGGATGAAAAAACTCCTTCATTCATTGTATTCGCCTCATCGGACTATCATCTTGTCCGAAGCACTTCTTATGAAGAAAGAAGCTTTATAGCAGTAAATGATGTTCAAATCGTCTTATTCACATTTTTTTAATCAAAGCCGGTTAACTTCTTTGAGAAAGGAATTAAAAATGTTATAAATAGGTAGATGATTATTCGTTTTATATAGAAAATAATTGATTATATTATTGAACAATACAATTTATTGAACAAATAATAAATTATATTAATACGACTACATACTGCTTATGTTATAAAAACGACATTACTTTTTAATTTCCCTAATATATCTTTCTCTCTCGCAGGATTTTGACAAAATCACCTTATGGCCAGACTAAGATTGTAGAGTCTCTAGGATTGTAGGAGAGACCGGCGCCAGTTCTCGCGTACTTACGCGTGCAAATCAGATTCGAGACTGTCCGTAACAATCGCTCGCGTCGAGTGCGCGATTGAATTACGGTGTTTTGAAAAATCTTAATCTCTTAGAATTTTTCCCGGACACAGCGAGAATCGTTCTGACGAGCCGCGGACGATCTCCGCTTCGCGGGCTTTAATGAATTATTCCGGCTTTTAAATCATGAGTGAAACTACCCGAGCATTTCAGGAACGCCGGAAAGTATATCCTTTCGATGCAGCACTGTTCGCACATGTATCCACTTCGTTCGTTTGCTATCGCGCTTCAAGAGTGAAGTGAATTATTACAGACGTAATTGGTGCTGCTCGTGGATATATCGGTACAATCAATACTTAAGTAGAACATCGTGCAATCTTGCAACTGCAATCTTTTTATCAATTATACTAAACCAATGAATATCTACACTGGCTTTCTTCTTCTGAAATCCCGCTATAGGTAGAGATGATTAATTTAATGCAATACAATACGAGAAGGTTGTTAATGTAAGCTTCACTTTGAGTATATTCTATGTGAAAGAAATAGAATGTGGATTACGTGAGATGAAAGGGAAAAGCGATCGTTCAATGGTTCATATCGAATTGAATAGGATTGGCAGAAGAAAAACTGGAAAGTACAGAAATATAAACTGCTCAGTAATCCAAGTGAGATCAGTTTGTGTTAGCTTCGATTGGAAGATCCACACTGAGTTTGCGGACGTCATAGTAATAAAACTAACGTTTGCTCGGAAAGATAAACTTTCCGAAACGTACATTTTCGATGCGGAGTTGTGAGAAACAAAATGATTAATCGTTCATTACGCATCTTTGCCCACCTGATGCGAGATAAAAGTCGCGCATATGTTTAACAATAAACACACATAATTGGCTCTCTAAGAGCGCAAACGCATGAAAATATTGTTCAACACTAATCGAGGAACGGTAGAGACTTCCTGTAAATCTGCGAAGCGCAAACCGCCTCGGGCGGACGGGTAACACGGCGCAAGTAAAGTTGAACCAATCAATCTGATGCTGTATAGTTTTAGAATGAGACGCGCACAGAGGCGGTCTCATGCGCTACATCGGCGGGGTTTCGATGGTCATTTTGCTTCATCGGAAAATCGATGCTCGCCGGAGCTTATCATAATTATAGCTACTTTTCACAGCGCGGTTCACGAACCGACGCGCGGTATTATCTTACCGTTATTGTCTCAGTGATTTCGAAAGTTTTCAAGACTGCCCGTAACTTTAACGGTTTCTTAATAATAGCCCGTAGCGGTGGCGGTGCCGCTACCTGCAATCCGATTTGAAAAGGACAGATTAAATTTAAATACATTATACAAACCCAATTCACGTAATACCACCGCGTGAATAAACGAATGGTCTTATATCTAAATCTGAAATATTAGCTCAACGAGCTTTGCTGAACTGGATTGTTTGCTTAGAAATACAACGGAAAACACAAGAAATAACGTGAATAAAGTTTTAAAATTCTACAAATAATTTCAATTCTTCAAAACCGATAATCTCTCAGTCGCAATTGAAAATTGCGTTTAGTATCCTAATGTAACATTTCCGTAGCTGATAACAATCCGGTTCAGTTTTCTTTGTGTACGGTTTTAGTAGTAGTGGTTTGGATTCCTCTTTTCTTTTCGCCTCGCAATTCACTATTGTGTACTCGACTTTGATAGTGTCACAGCGAGGGACGTGATGGGAGAGCTTGAAAATGGAGGTATCCTTGAAACGAATTCATTTGTCACAATTCGTCGACGTATATATACACGTATTACCAGAAAACCTAAGCGTTCTGTATCAAGGTGTAACAAAGCAGAAATGGAACGAGCAGGTCGTAGTCTAGGTCGTACACACGTAAAATGCGGACCATACAAGTCGGGCGGCGAAGTACAAGTGAAGATACACTTCGCCGGCCTTGTCGAAGATGTCGGTCGCGAAACAATGCAGTGTACCTGGAACAATGTTTTATTCTCCACTACTATGCGTCTATTATCTTTCGAAAGAGGAGAAGGCAGGTGGAAAATGAGAAAGCTTGAGAAAGCCCATTCTTACTTGATTTTCTCGGTTTAACGCAGATGGATCTTCCGAAAACCATGGCATCATATGCGAGGCATGTTTATGCAAAAACAAAATTTCGCGAATAATACCAATAAACTGTGGTGTAAGTGTTAACGACATGTTGTAAACATAATAAATTAAAAGAAGTCCATATTTAAAAAATATTTTGTTATATAATATATTTAATTGATAAATTTATAGCTTGTATTCGGATCAGTTTAATCTCCATGCAAGTGCTTACGGATTAATTAGAATAAATGTTCAATGAAAACACATATCTAGATAAGTCGTTCCGATACAAAATAAAATAGAATTTTAATAATGAAAACGCGTGTTAAAATTTTAGTGACACACACATATAGTGAGCATTTTTATTTTGTCTTAATTATTATTTTGTATGCTTGTGAGTGTTATGCAAAAGTATTTGTAGTAATCACTCGTTTACGCTTGGAAAATGTCGAGATTATTCATAGAAATTTTTCGAGTTGCTATTCTGGCCATCTGTTCACTTTGCTCTCTGGTAATGTAACATATGTCTGCGTCAGGTAATTATGTTTTTAACTAAAGTTTTTATAACTTTGTAGTGGAGTATACGCCATGTCGACATTGTTGCGGAGTGGCCGAAAAAATACCACACACACACACACACACACACACACACACACACACACACACACTCACTCTCTCTCTCTCTCTCTCTCTCTCTAGTTTGTTTACTGAAAATTTTCCGGAATGAACTTATTTACCTTAAGAAAATATCTTTTAACTGTTAATATTAACAGCTGTTAACATTATTATAAAATGGATAAATTGTGATAATTATTGTGATGAATCGCAACGCATTATATCACTTAAGTTATATAGCCGAATATTAGGAGGATTAATTTAATGTAAAATGACTATTATGAAATTGATATAATACGATCGACAATACATATAACATGCGTTACTCTAATATGTGTATTAATTGCTATTAATTAATAACTCTATTTAGTATTAATTATGATAAAATGATGTTAGTGATATGAGTTAAACTAATATTATCGCATTGTCGAAGATAATATTAAATAAAGTATACCAATAAATTAAAACTCGTTAAAATTATTCATGTAAAGCTACTTTTAGGATAATAAGAGATCAAGTTTTAATTTATTTGTGTAAATCTTATTCGCATGAGAGCAAAATTTTAATATTTGGATAATAAATATTAAATCAAAAAGTGATATTTATTAAATTCATCGAAACGTAAATATCATCTACTTGTAGTTAAACATAATTAAAAACTATGAACAGTTGTTGATGTATCGATTATACTTTTAAAATTTCTATAATTATTATTATCCATATTGTGTTTATGATTATTTATATTAGACCAAATTAAAATCTGTAATTGAAAAATCGCAATTACACCTGCGGCGGATTTTCATTTAAAAATTAACAACACTTTTATTTTCAAGTTTATTTTTGAGATTGCAGATTACGGTCATTGCATTGATCAGTGAATAATCACCGGTAAATGACTGTTTAAGAAAAATATTAAAATAATAAAACTTTAAAACGATAAATTGCAAATTAAGTGATATTTTTTTAGATCTAATTTTCATACAGATTTAATTAAAATATTTTTTACTTGAAAATGTAATTATATTAAGTTATTTTTATTTGTTCATTAACTAGTGCAGTGAGATCCTATTATGAAAAAGCTTGAATCTGGAATTGTTTTTATGTTTTCTTCACGAAGATTTTTGAACTACAAAATTCTTATGGTAATGTGATACGAGCTTGGGTCTGAGTTTCCTTGGTTTGGTACTTGTTTGGCATTCGCCATCGCTTACAGTGGAAGAGTTATGCTCATTCTTGTGAGTAACGTTTTATCCACTTTCGCGAAATCGATCACCGAAATTACCAACTCTATACGCTCTCACGAGTTTATGTACGTTCATCTGCGACCTTCCGCGATATGAACCTCGGTGCTTGCCGAAGTTGGAAAATTGCGGGACTGTTCTTCCTTCCGAGATACAATCTCGAATTGTAATCAGAATCTCTGACGTAGGACGGATTACCGTGGAAAAGCAAACATCCCAAAACAGAGCTCCAGCTTTCAGAGAGAAGAGAAATCTTTACATTGAAAATGTTAATTTATTCATCTACTCTCTCCCGAACACGGTATTTGTAAGCACATATTTTCTAAGGGCGATACGTGAACTTTTCTCATGTACATAATAATTTTCGAGAGATAATAGAAAGACATTTATTCATACGAATGTTCTTCGATTCTGATAGCAGTAATGAATTTGCAATAATTTTTTAATTAATTTTTGATTAACATAAGTAATTAGTTGCTTCTTTTGTGTCTATTTCTTAGATTAACTTTAATATATTTTTTGTTTTTTTTAGTTCTAAGAATTAGAAAAAAAAAGAGTAAATTAAATCGAGTTTAAAATTAATAGATACATTGATAAAAATGAACAGTAAGTTGTTTCGACATTTGTAGAATAATTTATATAATTTCTTACCTTCGTAAACGACAATTACTGTTTGTTTTGTTTGGGAGCTAGTTTTATAAACATTTAACGTTACATAACAAGTTTTTTCTATGAGGTAATAGAAATAATGTTTACGTATGCCAAACACACGCTTATTTTTAACTAACTGCAGCATGTGTCGTGCAACGTCTGCATTTAATTTATCCGTGTATACTATCTTTTCCGGTTGAATTGCGAATATACAAGTTTCGTGTTACAGGTCTTGATTTAGGTATGAATTTAGATTGAAAAATTTGTTGACTACTCGTTATTATACTTTTTATTTCGTTATCCTGTTGTGCAGCTTCGTTATCGTACTCTGCGTAGTGTAATCTGGTAATCTATTCTTGTGAAAACGGAAAGGGGGGGGAGAGAAAGAGAGTCCAACATAACTAATATTTTATCATATTTCACTTGCAGATTACATTGCGGAAAAATGACAACCGCACGCGTATCGATTTTCGCACTGTCTGATAATCCTGACCTACATAATGCCGCTGCATCGTTTGTCTTTTATCTGCTACAAATCCTCATCAAGATTTATTAGTGACGGTGGAATATATCCCCAAACAACGAACGAGAATGAGTAATGGCGCGCTGCACGCGCGTATTAAACACGCTAATGCGTTCTTTTTCGCGGGATATGTGTCGCGGGATTTGTCTCCGGGAACCAACGTCAAAACAACTTATATCATTAACCTCCTGAGACCTTGCGCGTATCGTGCCCGAAACGGCGGTATTTTTATTTCCTGCATTATGCTTATAATCCGGAGATCGTCGCATGAGATGTATCGTTTACACTCCAGTGTGGTTCTAGCTGGATTAAAGACCCTACAATCGAACTATGGCAATAAAACAGCCAATTTTGCTTGGTGAACGTTTTATCAACCAATGTGTGAAATATTTTCAATTAAATGTTTAGTTAATGTAACCAAATATTTAGTAATTATATTAATAGTAGTCAAACATAATAATATCCAAATGGCTACTAAATATATTACTAAATATTTGCTTATATTAACCCAATATTTAATTGAAATTATTTCATCAAATTTTAGTAATTATCATCTAGAGTTGATTATTATTATCAAACTTTTTTTTAGTGTATATTCTCCTTTTTCTCAGAATTTTGACAAAATCATATTATACTCAGATAGAGTCTCTAAACTGGACGATCCTTGCTTGTTGAATATTTTGACTTTTCTCGAGTGTCTTCTTTGCGCAAATGTGTATTCTTACGACCCAATAATTTCACGCGATTCGCGACATGTCCATTTGTACTGAAATTGAAACGCGATGTAAGAACCGTTATTACAATTGTGCAAGTTCATCGTGCGCGAGGGAGTGTTAATCTAATGCCCCTCTGCCCCCCATGCTTACTCATGTACGCCATAAATTTCATTCGGCTCGCCGTACCGCGGTAAGAACGACGACCGAAATAGTTATCGGAAACGATCTTATTATCGACGCACTATTCAATACAGTCACCATAAATTTCTTCGATACAATACCATAATCGCGCGTCCCTGCAATGCGATATTTCTTTCTCTCTCTCTCTTCCCTTTCTTTTTTTTTTCATGTCGAGCAACGTTGAGCGAAATCGTTTCCTTTGCCGGTTGACGTCATTTATTTCAATCGAATAGCAATTGAATCGCGTTACAACACGATCATATTAATAATTATACAACTCGATCACACGCGAAGGGCGCATTCAAGAGAGAGTCGTCCGTTCAATGATACGTCTCGTAAGGTCGGTTTCACACGGGATAGTAAAATGTTTTCAACAGAAATCCTCGTCGTAAGTGAGACAACGTTCTATTTAAATGAAAGTTTTCACACGGATGCAATCGAATCGCTCGTGAAAGAGGAACATCCGAGTGACGTTCAATTATGTTACGATAATTTAACAACCATTTCTCAACTCGAGCTCATCCGATTCTTTTTTTGATATAATTGTCATCATCAAGATTTTTGATTAACGTAGAAGAATAAAAAACATTAAAAGCAAGATTTATATTGATTGTATAATATTTACATTCCAATCAATCATGTAATTTCTTATTTTTGCAGTTATATATTTTGTGTTATTATGTTTGATGAAGACTAAGTAAAGTCGAAACATCCATGTCATTATTTGTTTTGATTAAATTGGCTATTTACATCTAATTTTATCTCGTTTATTGACTTTGTTTTTATTTTATTTAATCGAAGAATAAATATTCGCTTACAGAATTTTTTTTTTTTTAGATCTTATATAATGTCAATTTAGACACATTTTTATAAGTAGCTTTTATGACACATGCAAACAGTTTACACGGGAAATGTAAAAAGAAAAAGATTTATATTCTGCACATTTTATTAAGTTTTTTGAATTTGCATTATGTATGCAAATTGCGGTACGTTAGATTTATTTAAATATGTATGTTTAAATACATTATACCTAAATTTAGCTATATTTAAATTTACTTTCTGTGCAAGAGGGGAAAAATGTAAAATTACCTAACAATTAATTGCAGGCAAATCATTAATAATTCTGATTATTTATTTTAAAACATAAAACTCAATATAGATAACAATATGAATGAATATGCTAAAAGAAAACCACTGGTGAAATTAGTAATCGTGTAAAACCGGCTTAAACTGATTCACGGATGTACGATGCTCCAATGACGACGCTCATAATTGCGTCCGTCGGGGATAATCCCGGGCGTCGATGAGTAATCAAGAGGACAGCCCCATATATGACTATATATTGTCGATCGCGTCCACGTCGATTTTCACAAATGCGGTTCGTGAGGTGGCATACGCGCGCGCGCGAGAGGATGGTCACCACTCGTGCGGAATGGGGGATAGAGCGAGCGAGATTATTATTTTAATGGTGGCTTAATTTGATGGGGGCGCAAAACGATGGGAACGAGCGATGCCCGAAAATCAGCACGATCAGTTACGCAGCGTCAATAGCAGCGGGCCCAAATATATATTATATATATATATATATATATATTTGGGCCACTGCAAATATATATATATATATGTGTGTGTGTGTGTGTGTGTGTGTGTGTGTGTGTGTGTGTGTGTGT
>QKQZ01055748.1:0-10935 GCA_003595255.1 Solenopsis fugax | reverse complement strand
GTGACGACGCGTCTCGAAGGAAGCGTCACGCATCGCGTTCGCGTCGCGTTGCGTCGCGCAGCCCTCGCCCCTCGCCAGTGTCGTAGATCCGTGTAAGCGATATCGAAAGTTCTCTTTATTTTCCTCACGCCCGCCGTCGGCAGCGCTTTTGACCCGTTCCTCGTTACCGGCTATGAATCTCTAGTTAAAGGGGTTTTCCAGTTTTTCACATAATGTGAGAACTTGTATCAAATTTTGAGACTTTATGATTAATTTATAAGCATTCCTGAATTTTTTTAGATGTTCTAACCGCACAAATTTCTTTAAATAACTTTCTACACACAACGAATTTTCTCTTAGAACTTATACTCTCGAAATTTTATGGTAATCATGGAACAATATAAATTTCGAACAATTTTATTATAATTTTAGTCAAAATTTATTAAATTATATTAAATTTTATTATAATTATAGTAAATTCTATTGAATTATACTAAATTTTACTAAAATTATAGTAAAATTCTTCAAAGCGTATGTTATTTCACAATCATTATGATTTTGAGAGAAAATTCTGAAAGAAAACTTTTTCCAATCTCTTCTCTTTCTAAAATAGTCTTTTGGGAAAGAAAGTTTTAAGTGATTTAATCGCAAACAAAATATAAAAATTTTGAAAATACTTATTTATAAAAATAAATGAAGTTTACAAATCATTTTCATCTTCGTATCATCTTCGTATAAGAATACATGAAATGTACATGAAATTTATAGATACAGTTCTCTTTAAATATAATGTCACATCAGTAAAGATATGACACTGTCGCTATTACTACATTTAAAACATTATTATAAATAATTTTTTTTCAATTTTTTCACATCAAATTTATCAATAGGTATTATAAAGAAAATATTAAAAAATAACAAATTATTGTTTTTATTGCTTAAATTTTGTTTATTATTATTTTGAAGATGGCCGAAAGCTCTTGATGAAGGAAAAGAATTAGTGTGCGGTTAAATCTGTTTAAGGAGCTTAAAAAGTGCAAGGAAGTCACATTAAATAGATTTGATCACGAGCTAATATTATTCTCACTATTGTTGAGCCTCAATATTGTTTTAAAGATTTTTTAAAAATATATAATAGCTTCGTGTACAAATATACAATACACAATTAACATACAATACCCGTGTACTGTTACAAATATGAAAATACGGACTGATACACTGAATTGCTCTTTTCGAACGACATTAAATATTTATAAAGAAAATTTATGCAAAACATATTTGTATCGATGATATTTATTTAAATACGATAAATTGATCGTTTTAATTGTATTTTGAAGTTTAATTATATGTCTCGGTAATGTATGTAATATTACGGAAAGTTATAAATATTTACTGGAATAATTTTCGACATATAATAAACAAGTTTCTCTTCATATATTTGTTACATATTAATACATTTGTATGACTGTACTATAATATCACTGCACTGTTCCTTTGTGTATGTATACGATAAACTTTTTTATGAAGATATTAACAAATTTATAAAAATTATTTTTGTAAACAATAGAAATAATAAAGAATTGAATAAAAAATTTAATTTTAATTTTAAAAATAATTTGTGTATGAAGATGTGAAATATAAGGCACTAAAGAACTTTAGTATTTTTAATAATAAATTACGAAGAAATAGTTAATCTAAATAATATTTTGAAATATAATATTATAGTCAAAAATATGTGAATTAAACAACGAAATTCTTATATTAAACAACTAATAAAAAAAGAAATAAGGTATTGAATAAGGCTGAATTGAATAAGGCTCATTTAATTTCTATTTTCTATAAACTCTATTTATGGGGATATTGGAAAAAAAGCAAGTGAAAATAAAATCTTTATTTCAATCACTTACAAAAATAAAATATATCTTCTATATAGAATATCTGTAAATAAACGAAAACAAAATTTTTTATTTATACGTTAGGCCTTATTATGTTTATTAATGCAATAATGCTCGAATAAAAAATAAATTGAAAATAATAAAGAAACTAAACATTACTTTCTAAATCAGTTTCAGAAGAATTTCAAAGAACATGATTACATATTACGAAAGATATAAGAGGGCGCCAGACGCGTTCACGCGCGTACATATACCATGCACACACATAGCAGAAAGGGATTGGAGTAAAAAATATAGGAATTGTATACGGGAGTGGTTCTTACCTTTGTTGTGTGATTTATACATACGTACACAAGTTTGTTCATATTATATGAGTGTACATAACTTTGACTTAATATTTTATTTTCACGTTCACAGATTAGTGTGATTACTGAATCTCACATATATAATTTTATTCAAATGTTATCAATACGAGTTCATCTGTGCAAAATTATCATACTTATATTATTAAAGAAACACATTTTTCTTTAAAAAGCTGTGTATGCGTACGTGTACGTGTAAATGTGTGTATAAATAAAAGTAAATGAAAACTTTTAAAGAAATGAAATAAATTAAATCTCAAATGTCATTATATCATACCGCTTGACGATGGAGGTCAATTTTAAATATTTGAGCCGCCGTACTCCAAAAATTTTAATTATTTGACCTGTTGACCGCTGAGACTTTTTATCAAAGAATCAAGGCTTACAATAAAGCAAAATTTTAGCCAATTTGACGGGGACTCCATTTTCATAAGAACTGTGCGAGGTGCTTTAGATACAAAAAATAAATTTAGTTATTATGTCATAAATTTAATTAAGAAATTTTGGTATATTTAACGGAAAAGATTTAATATAATTTCGTAATTCCTACAAGAATTATGATCCGTTTATTTTCATACTGATTAAATCTACTAGAATTTCAAATGATGCAATCAGATTTTTTTCCAGTGTAAATGAGATTTATTTAATAGTAGTGCAATAGATTAGCAGATTTTATTTGAAGAATACTAATTGTGAAGGTAATCTGTTTCTTAAATTTAAGCAATTCTCAATAAAAGTCGTTGACATTTACGGATAATTTTCGATATCACATGCATATGTTCCAATTCTATGAAATACGTTTAAAACTCGTCAATACGATTCAAAGACATATGCAAAAATGAAAAACAGATGGTAGGTTTTTTTCTTCGAACACTAAATTGCTTCACGATGTGGATTTCTTGCTTTTATTTTTACTTATATTAAGAAAAATTAATATTAATTTTTTGTATCAGTTTTGTTTTAGTATTTTATTTTCATTTGCATTATCATTTTACATGTTTTTCATGCTTTCTCACACGTAATTAATTATATTATTAAGTTGAATCATAAATATGTTCCGTTTTACTTAATAAACTAAATATTTTTATTTAAAAAATGTTAAAATAAATTTTTATTTGATGTATATTCTTCAGTATTATTGTCCATTTACAATAAATAAAATAATTAAATACTATAGATAATACTGGTTTTTCAGAAGAAGTAATTTAGTAATAATCTATAGCAGAACTTATTTATCAACCTAATATATTAATTTTGAAAAAAAAATTTATCAATTTATTCAATTTACAATACAAATGAGTGCGTAAATACTTTTGCTTATTTCTCTGGTACGATTCCATTACGTAAGCTTTATGAAATGATGATCACTGATAACATGTTACGTTGTTACGAAAACGACAGGACCGACGTATTGATTTTATTTTCGTTTGTCGGCGACTCCGCCGGGCACATGTCGATCGGTATTTCGCAGCTAATACGTAACTAACGAGTAGTCGTTAAGATCAACGATAAGATTGATCGATTGCACATTCGATTACGTTTTAATTCAAGATTGTGTGTCACCTGTGAAATATGTGTAAAATACTACAAGGCGAATTTCTTTGTTTGCTTTCGCCGCGAATATATATCTTGAGATAAAATGATTATATTATTTTACATTATTGTCCGATATTAAGTTCTTTTCGAGAAAAAGCACTGACGGATCTCCAGATAATCGCGATTTTTATCAAAGAGATTTTTAAAAATTTCAGAAATTAAAGACGCGTATTGTAAAAATAACGATTTTGAATCGCATTACACTAAGAGGAAAATATTTGATATTCTCGTGACTATAAATAAATGTTAAAATAATTATGGGACCTCCATTTTTATAATTATTGTAGCTATAATATTAGTGTATTTACTATAATTTAAATTATTTTAATTTAAATATAGTAGTTACCAAAAATTACTATAATTTAATATAATCATTTTTTATGGCAACATTATATATTTGAATTATGGTAAATTACAATAATTTTTTGAAAGTGTAACACATTGTATATTATTATCACTACAAAAAGAATTTTCTCTTTAAATTTACTTTCAGAATTATTGTAATCGTGGGGCAACATGGACTTTGAGAATTTTACTACAATTTTTATTAAATTTTACTAAATTTAAAGTATTACTAGGAAAAACCGAGAAATCGTGCAACTTTTAAGAAATTTATTTTTTATTCTTAAATTGAATCATGGATTTCGTAGGATTTTATTGATATTCAAGGAAAATTTTGGAATTTTACTTTTAAATTTAAATTCTATCTCTTTTTCTGACAGAATTGTTTTTCTGATCATTTTTTTCTTTTTTTAATAAATGTTGACACTTAATAATAAATATGGCATACGCCAGATACATCAACGTGTACGTAATGTATTACGTACATTATGACTTGCGAATTTTTATAAAGAAACAAGACAATACATCGTTCTAAATTGCGTGTTTAATCACCTTTTAAATTCTGTACTTTCGGTGTACTAAATTCTGCCTTGCCAGTAGATTGGGTGCTTTTTATTTAGTGATACAAGTTGACATAAGTGTCGTTCCATCTTTGTTACCCATTGAATAACAAAAAAGCTAGAATGATGCCTGTGTCGATTTGTGTTATTAAATGGAAAGCACTCATTATTATATGTTATTTAATTTATATTATTTTTTTAGTACTTTCTCAAATGTAATATTCAAAACTTTGCTTTTATTTGTGATTGTATAATGAAGGAAAATTAAAAGTATAATAATGAAAATTCATGTTTCAACATTGCATTTAAAAATTCATTTTGAATTTTCAATAAAATTCCTGGAAAATCAGGGAATTCTTATGGAATTATTTTACAAAATATGTAAAATTTGAGTAAATATCCAATAAATAATATATTTTTAAAAATTCTTAAAAAAAATAAATGAAAGCCGTCTTGACAAATAATTACCATAATTTTGAAGATTAATTCTAAGAAAAAATTCTCTCCACCTAGCATTAAAGCTAGTAAAATAATAATTGTAAAAAGAAGCTCTTAATTATAATTATTTTAATATTTGATTATAATTACAAATATTAAACACTTATTTCTTAGTGTATATTTGGTATAGAAGATTATAATTTTGACTGTAAAATTGAGATTTTTGGGTGATTTACAACTCCCGTTTTTCTTTTTTTTCATACAGTACAGAAAGATTGCACAAATATTTTATGGCAAAAGTGCAAAAATAAAGTTGCAAAATGTTACTGCAATATTGCTACAACATTACAACAATGATAAAATTTCCGCTTTTAGAAATATTATAATATTGCAACAATATTACATTATAATATCGTTATATTACAATATTATAATATTTTATTATAATATTACAGAATAATGTTTTGAGATTTCTAATAATAGATATATATTTCAGATTTCATTTTATGCTAATTCTGGCACATGTAACTTCTATATGGAATATTATGACCTTGAATTAATTTTTGTACATAGGAATCAAAAATTTATTATTAAAATCATCTCATTTTCTAATTGAATTTTGTAAACTCGTCCCTTCAAGGTATCTTTGTATTATATTGGGATAAAAAGTTCATAAAGCTTCACCTTTTATTCTTTCTTATGTGTTTATTAATTTTTTTAAAAACGTAGAATTTCGTTGCGTATTTGATGACGATAGTTCTGCTCGCGCGTGAAGCACATAGGACATTATTTTTCCTAAAATATTTTTGAAACGTTGCTGTAACATTGCTGAAAAAAATATTGCAAAAATATTTGAAATGTTCCTACAATATTGCATTGTAATATGCAAGGTTGCAATGTCGTTGCAAGTTTCTATGATGTATGGGTTCTATATTTCAAAGTCGATCGATCATTTGTGTTTTAGAAGGCAGGAGTTCGCTCTGCGTTGGTTGCGGTGGTCGAATTCACGACCAATGGATCCTGAGGGTAGCGCCTAATCTGGAATGGCACGCGGCGTGTTTAAAGTGTGCCGAGTGTCAACAGTTTTTGGACGAGAAATGCACCTGTTTCGTACGGGACGGCAAAACTTACTGCAAGCGCGATTACGTTAGGTAAGTCACGTCGACGCTCTCCTTGAATGAATTTCATTGAAAAGTCAGACAGGGAAACTTCCTTCGAGGGGTCGAGGATCGTTCAACCCTATATAACCGCATGAAAAAAAGCATCTTTATTTTTAACGATGAATTCGCAAGGAATGAACCCGAGACATTTTTCGCGTTGTACGTCTGAAGAAACTAGGAAAGAGTTCCCAAATGGAGTTTGCTAATATCAGAAATATGCCTCGATGTTGAATCAGTGTCAAACATTTATGAACGATAGTGCATTGAAAAAGAATTTGTTCATAAACTAAAATATTTAGTCCAATATATTCAACTAAATATTGAGTTACAATAGATATTTCGTTCGTTTTTTGNTTTTTTGCAAAGCAATATAATAGAGAGTAGCGGTCACTTACGAGCGTTTATTGGATCGTGTTTTAATGAAAGAAAGAAAGAAATTTCCACGAAGGAATGTATTAGACGTTTCGACTATATTTAGTCTTCATCAGTAAAATTATAATAATTACATAAAATCTAAGCAGACGCATGCCGAAACGCAACCTCTTAACAATGTCTAATTAATCTAATACATTCCTTCGTGGAAATTTCTTTCTTTCTTTCATTAAAACACGATCCAGTAAACGCTTAAAAGTGACCGCTACTCTCTATTATAAATATTGAGTTGACTTAATTAATTTTTGATTTAAAAATGTTAATTGTCGACATGAATAAATACCTTTTTTTGTACAACCAAATAATTGTTGAATCAATCTAATGTTTCGTTGAACGTATCGGATTAAATATTTCAGTTTTTCAACAAATTTTTTCTCAGTGTGGCACTGTACTGAAAATTTTGTTAGTTGAATATCAATCATCATCGAATAATATATGTCCATCATCAAATGTACTGGCTTTACATTGGCTTCTTACTTTAGCTGCAATGATTACGTGTTGATGGTATTTTGAATTGTTAATATAATTATTTTATTAATTATTATAATCGTATTAACTATTATTATTATTCTTTATGTACATTGATACACGCAAAAGATTAAATTTGTTCGATAGTAAAAATATAATTAAGACAATCGTAATTAGTTTTGGCAGAAAAGCCTATATTTTTTTTTATCTATATGATTTACTATTGGTTACATACCAGTATTATATTTATATTCAAATGGTTCTTGAGCTATAAAGGATAATTATCCAGAAAATAATACATAATAAAAAAAAAAGATAACAGGTTTAACGAAACTTCGCAAGAATATCGTGCTAATAACTTTAAGTAAAATATATTTACACAAAGTTGTAAATATATTGAACCTACATAGATACAGTTTAATTTGTTTTAATAAAAGAATTCCAAATAAATGAAAAAATATAAGCGTCTAATACTTTTGTTAAAGTTGTATAAAGAAATAGTACATTTTACAGACTTATTTACTAAGTACGTGTATTGTAATAACATACAAAAAAAATTGTTTCGTTTTAATGTGCTTCGGAAAAAAAATTTCTTAGTTTTAATGTTGTTATCCGATACAAATGACGATATAGCAAAAGTCTTAAGTAGTAATAATAATAAGTACAATGCGATAAAACTGCTGAAAATCACCGGACTATACCGTTAATTGATACTGAGCCGGTACTTGGTAAAAACCGGTACTAAAAACAGAATTGAATTCTAACACATTACAATGTCGATAATCGGTACTGCGTCAGACTTATCATCCCAGTATTATGCCAATATTGGATCAATATTGGCCTACTGAAATTTCAGCACCCGACACTGGGCCAACATTGTAAATTCCCATTTGGGTTGCGTTCAACACTTTCATATTCCGGTCATCTGACGCTGCGTGATTAATTCTTCACGTGATTACGAGAGCGAAGAAACTGCGCGATGACGTACTATGTTTCAACGGACACCGTCTCATCGTCTGACGGTTAAGTGTTGCTCCTTAACGAACGAATTCCACGAAGAGGTAGAATAAGAGGCACTCGGGAAAGAAGTCTCGGCCTCACGATCGCGGTGCAATATGGTAATTAATGCAAAACCGTGCCTCTTGTCACTGCAGCCGCTACATTCTCCGACGACACACGATACGTTCTTTCCGATACGCATTTGCAAACGCTCGGATTGAGAAGAGGGCAAGAGGAAAAAGAATAAAAGGAGAAAGAGAGAGAGAAATGGTTGAGAGGCAGATTGGGGAAAGAGGGGGCGACAGGATCGAGAAAGTCCGGAGTATTTTTATCCGTGATATACACGTGGAGTGCGGCACACACGAACACACACGAACACATACGAACACGCACGCATGCACGCAAACACGCACGCGTGTATCGCGTATGCCCATACCGTTACTGTCACAACGTTGCTTGTGCTGGCGCGTGCAAGAAAGAAAGTGCGCGCAACTATGTTCGCGCGAGCAAAAGAACTCGCGGAAGGTTTAAGCTTGCGAGTCGATGCAACGAGGCGATGCCGTGGCATTGATTGACACCATCCCGACGCAGTGGCAGTTATTACTGACACTGCGATTGAAATAGTCCCCTCATAATAGCAGACATAGCTGCTGTGTAGCATAATCAGTGTATGGAAGACCATCGAAAGTCACTGCGATACTGCGGATATCGCTGATAAAAATTACAAAAAATATCGAGCATTTAATAGTTATAAAATTATGTAAACTTAAGGATTTAAGCAGCTTTTTCCGACTTAAAGTTTTGAAAATGACTGAAGATTTTATATCTACAGTTTTGGCAATTTTATTTTTCTGGAATTTTTTTATCTGTATTATTTTACTATTGGATAATTAGTCTTTGTTTCAAGAGTTTTCGAAACTTATGTATAATGCCGGTAAGCAATAGAAAATAATACAGGTAAAAAATTCCAGATAAATGAAAAAATTTAGGTGTCGAATACTTTTAACCAATGTTGAATATGCAACTTTTCTTTTTGATTAATTTTTCTCGAGATGTAAAATTAACTTTGCGTCAATGATTTTCAGGTTATTGAATACTGAAGTATTTTAATAAAAATTCATGTAGATTTCTACACTTTGTATGAATTTTACAAATACATTTACGTTTTGTTTGGCAATTTATATTATTCGTTAAATTACCGCTTCTTAATTTTTTTAGAGAATAAGGCTTGAACATCATCAAAATATTTAACTCTAATTGGTATTCGCTCTGAAATTTCTTTAACTAATATGCGCGGATCCAATTTACCTGACAAAATTTTAAATTAATGTATCTTTGCTTAATATTAACATAATTGAACGATTTCTTTTTCATTTTGAAGGTCAAAATCGAAGAATAAGGTTATGTAATTTTTAAAATTATGTAAGGTTGTGAAAAAACAGTTTTATAAACAATTTTATAAACAGTTTTATAAACAGTCTTTCACAACGCTATCTGAAGATTTAGCATGTAATTTGAAAAAAATATATTGAAGTTCAATGGACTCACAAATATCAATTAGGGTTAATACGAAATGCTTATTAAGCGAAACATCTATTATCAGAATATTTTTTTCTGAAAATTGTATTATTCGATAACAATCTATTCCTTCTCTATTATTGGTTTTCTGTTCTCCGAGGGAGACAAGATGACAGATGTGCCTTAATAACGAGCTGTAATCGAATCAATTATCATAATTGATTTTACAATGTTTACATTCAATTTGCGGTACCATTAAATTAATTGAAGTTGTTGTATTCGTTTCATTGTTGTCACTTTCGATGCGGCAGAAAATAGGAACGAGGATATGCCAGAAATGCCAGAAAAAGACGCATCCCTCGCACGCGCGGAGATTTCTCTTTTTCTCGTTTTTTTTTTTTTCTTTACCGCGATGGTAATGCCGCCAAATAACCCATCGGCACGAATTCGATCTGGACCAAATATTTTTCCCTGTCGAGGCAGTGGGTTTATTTGCGTTGATCCGTCGAACGTCGGAACATTGCCGTGTAACATGAAGAAGACTGGCGTATCCGGCCGCGGACTCGAGCGACAGCGATGACGGCCGTTTGTTGTTGCTGTCGCTTTCGTTCAAAAGTCCAAATTACCAAAGTAACTCCTTCCTCATACGTCCTTCTGGGTGTTCCCGGAGGCAGCCATTTCCGGCAGACAAACGCCAACAATCAACAAGCGAAAGTGCGATTGTTACACAAAAAATAATCACGTAGTCGAATATGTCAAAATTTAGTATAGATTTGTATATTCATATACTGGATATACATATACTGTCCTATTTTAATAAAAATAGTGGAATACCTTCTACTGTTTGTAAACTAATTTTCGAAAAAATCGTTTTGTAACGATTATATGAAAATTATCGTCATTTAAAAAAATAGAATTACACATATATATCACTTTTTTAAAAATACATAATTCCTTTAATTATTCTGCATGAAAGTATTAAAATAGTTTTATTCTTTTTTTAATAAAGAATCAAAGTTTACGAGATATTTTATATACTTTAGTCTGATTGAATATATATGTATATATATTATTTTTGGACATAGAATGTAAAATGTGTAAATAAACTATTAATCTTTTGATAATTGTACCCTTAATCCCATAATTATGGTAAAACAATTTATATATATATATATATTAATTATAT
>QKQZ01055747.1:0-11185 GCA_003595255.1 Solenopsis fugax | reverse complement strand
TTATAAATATTTATATTATACAGACTCAGTCTCATGTTCAATTTCATCAACCTTAATTTCTTTCAACAAATATTTTCTGTGATAATATATATTCAATAATAGCATAATATCAGAATCTATGTTAAGGTATTGTAATTTCAAGATTAAGTTTATATTCTCGTCTTTGATTCGATTAATTTATGAAACATTAAAGTGCTTGCAGTATTATATGCAGAATAAACTATATAGAGATGATTGTTTTTCATCATCTAGATTTATCGGTAAGAGCATGAGTTTGCAGATGGATGCCTGTAATGTGCGTAATGGATGAAACTAGTAAGCTCCGCGGGATCACAATAAACTCCATCAATCTCCCATGGTGTACCTAACTTCCTCTTCGTCGATATTTTCCCTGCACTTTTATCCAAGAATTTTTTTCCTTGGTGACGCCATTCGTGTATGTGACAGATCAATTTTATAAAAACAAAGTCGTTCGCTCTTACAAACGTAATTATTTTTTTCTTTCACATTTCACAATATTTTAGATTGTAATAAATCGAACTGCTAAAATCTTCTGTTTTATTTCGGAGAAAAATATTACAGACGATAACTTTTATAAATTTGACGTGTATTTCTTAGCAGTAATAAATACGGCCATTCCCTAATTCCCGACACGCAATCGCTTTCTTTAAAACGGCGCGGAAAAACCGTAACGAACGAAGTACTCCAAAGTTTATTGCCGGTCACGGAGGCTCATAAACGTCCCCGAAAAAATTATGCCCCGTGCTCGGCGGCAAGACACATGACGATATATCACAGTACGTGCGAGCACCGGGATCCAGCTTCAGACGGACCGTCGACGCGGCGGCGCTACGATATCCACCTCAAGATCGACTTTCGCCAGCTCTCGGAAGTCCGTACACATCGACTACGCGGTGTACGGACTTCCGAGCTCTCCAGCTCATTATATTAATAGCAGTCTATTTTAATAATACACCAAAACCGCAGGGTCGTTAGACAAAGCGCTCTAGGTGGTCTCCACGAAGTGTTGCGTAACGGCGTCAAAGCCGTCGCACAAAAAGAGTCAAAGGATTCACAAGGTCCGTGTTAATTGCAAAAAAATAAATAAATAAAACAAGCATGTCTCAAACATTGAGTCATGCCGATTTATGATCCTTTGGCGTGGTCCCCATCGTCCGCAACACATGTGATGAATTTTCTGCGACGGGATCGTGGGAATTGTCACAACCGTGATCGCGATCGTGTGTGTATACACAGCTTCTCATGGAATTTGCACTTCGCCGATTCACCAGGCTCGGTGTTTCCTACCGGGGACCAGCGAAGAAACACACAAAACATGGGCAAACGTCACGCGAGGTGGAACATAATTAGAGAGAAGAGTGCATGTCGCGACACAAGGTATTGCACGCGGCCACACATTTGTCCAAAGGCAGCGAACCAATTAACCCCGACGGACTGACCGTTCGTTTTTTAAATTGCCCGTTGCGTCGCTTTCACTGTTTACGAGTGTCTGTATATATTCGCGAGAGCTATAAATTTCCTTATATATCCTTCTATAGTGAAGAAAGGAGCATAATTGCCCGCTTATCTGGGCCACGTATCACATATTTGATAAAAGATTGATAGAATCGCGAATTGAATACATATCGATTTAGTAAAACTTCTTACATGTATTTTACATAAAATGTAACTAAAAGATATAGCCAAAATTTGAAAGCCACATTTCTCACACTTAGAGAATAAAAACAGATCATTAAAAAAAAGAGATTAAAAAAAGAATTCTAACAAAGAAATTCTTTCTGAACCTATGATCATATTTTCATTCTCTAGGTATCAGAAATATTCTCACAAAATTTGACTGTATTTAATTATACCTAGTATGTAATAAAATAGCGATAAATATAGAAACGTTCTAAATAGATTTCTATGTTTTTTTTCTTGAAGCTTATGTATTTATATTTTTATACCTTTCGATATACATACTTTGCAAATCTTTTAATTGCTCTTTGGATCTTGATTATACTGGTTCGTATACCTGAATACATTTTTTCAGCGCCTTTTTCGCAGAAAAACGTTTCGTGGGATTTTAAAGCGTATACTTTACGACCTCGATTACTTACGTTCACGAGTGACAAACTGCGGATCTGTCATCGTTTAATCTTAAGACCTGCCGACTTTTGACAGTCAATTCTCGTCCACATCAAAACGTAGCGCGGCCATCGGAGTACCCGATTACAACGCAATCGGCGAATTAACAAGCTGACGCGGCTGTTGAATTAATACGGTTAACGGAGCGTGGATAACACTTTTTTTCGAGTTTAATCGATAAAGATATGCAATCAAAGGGGATTTATTCATTATTCATCTTATTTGCAACGTTCACACAATTTTTACAATCGACACGTTAATATTTTTACGTTAAATAATTATACTCCAGTATCATTCGGATAAAAGATTAATAATATTTAACAGTTTATATAATTAATTCATTTTGATGCAAGATTGATCAAATAACGTTATATTTTTTAAATTTTGCACAATTATTTTTAATATTCTAGATTTAAAAAATAATACAAAATTAATCGAATAAAAATGCACTTTTTGGCACATAAATCGAAGTTTTATTTTGAACACAGTAAACTTTAATAAAGTTTGTTTAGTAAATATATCAGTTCCAAGAATGTATGAAAGAATCAATATCTTTGATAGTCGACTTTCATTTGCCGTGTTCATAATAATATACAATTTTTTGTGATTTATTTGATTACGCCAATAAATCAGTTGAACACGATGTGATCATGTGTGATTAACAGAGTGTAATTCACTTAAATAAACTCGCTGTATCATCGCGAGGATATTACAATCGTGTCAGTAAGCATTGCGATTATTGTTCAGTCAATGAAGTAAATTAAATCTGCGCATTCGATTGTCAATGCACTGATTATCGCAATATCCAATTCCTTGTTGTAATTAACATATTTATGAGCACATTCAATCTGTTGATTCACGTTGTATTAATTTTAGTTCTTGACATGTGCTGAATGTTATTTTACATTATATTTAAAATTGTTAATTGTTTCGATGACATTTAATGCACATTGCGCCTCTACTTCCACGTGTATTCATAATTAATGAGATATATCGATTCAGGAAGCATAAAACCTACTGCTTAATAAACAATGAACAAACTTTGACCATGACCTGGAGATAATGTTTCTAAAACATTTCAACAATCTTTCGAAACATTATGTATCAAGTAATCTTTCTGAAATGTTTATACAATATTATTTTAAAACTTTTAAAAAATACATGTGAAATCAACATTTCTAAATGTTACTTTAATGTTTCTTGCATATAATACTGGGGTCGAATTCTTAGACTCAAATGTATTTTATTGCATCACGACAAATGAATTATCTCGCTATTTGTCATATCAATGAGCCATCAGGCATAAGATACGGGCGTTAAATTTGGATTAAGTGTTATATTCTGAAGTGTTCACGGAAATGTGAAACAACTTTTTAAAAGAGCGGCTCAGTGGCTCTATCTGTCTTTATCATATCTATCTATGTAAAAAGGTAAAATCTATTTTCATTTAGCACTCTTCATAATGTAAAATAAGTTGTTCACGCGTAGATAGTAGCATGTGCGTGTATTTACGCATCGAGTCACGAGTGTGCTCCAGGATTAAGCCGGTAGAACAGAGAAACTTGCCCGGAGGTGACCACGCGGTGAGAGAATTTCTACTTCGATTTACATTTTCTTACGAAACCGGGGGACGACGCAACGATTCGTTAGCGATCGCGCCCGGGTGTCGCCCCGGGCTGACATTTTGACAGCGAGCCCGACAGCGCGAAAAACTCGTGACGCTAATTACGGTTGACTAATCTGATCCGCAAGCGTTCTTTTTTCATTCTGCTTTGACTCTCATATCGTCCAAAGAGAGAGAGAGAGAGAGAGAGAGAGAGAGAGAGAGAGAGAGAGAGAGAGAGAGAAAAGCTCTGATTGCAAATGCGATTGATCCGTTTTCATACAAATCGTTTCATTTGTCGTTTGTGATTTACAATCGTAACTTTTCATCGTTGGCGGTTGGTAAATTTATGGACTTTTTTTGTGGTAGAGTATGTAACAGCACGACAGATTATTCGTGTCAAAATTCGTTTCGTCAAATGACATTTGAAAGATTGATGGAAGCAAATGTCTACAAAGATATTTAGAAAGCTCAATTTTGTAACACAGAGAAAATAAATTATGTGTGCATGTTCGTCAAAATTATTTCTCATAACTATTTATGACTAATAATTATAATAACGTATAATTTGCATTAGAATAAATTTATGATTTTTTATAATAGCTTTTCGTTTGATATATGCAATATATTATTATTACATATTATATTATTTTGTGATGTTATGTCGTTTCAACATAACTCATCACTGATATTCCGTTATTTAAAGGAATAATTACATTATCGTCTGCAGAACGTAATCGTTAAGCAGTTCTACCGTATTAATATAGTAAAATAGCAAGATATGCATGAAAAAATAAAATAAACATTTTTCTATATAGTAAATGCAATCACAATTATAATGAAAAAAAAATCTTTTTAACATTAAGATTATTATTTACATAATAACAATTATATTGCATAATTTCCATGGTTGGAATTATAAATATATAGTTAATACCGACTATAAATAATAATTAAATTGTGATAATTGCAATCTTTTTTTTTCTCTCACAATCAGTATGATCTACTTTGTCTGCTGAATGTTATAATGAGAATATCTTTAAGCGTATCTATATAATTCTTTGTAAGTATTAGTACAAGATCTTTTTTGTAATAATAAATAAATGTGATTAAGTCTATATATCTATATCATATTATTGTTTTATTTGACGTTTTTTATCAATACTACGAAAGAAATCGTGAAAGGCGTATCGAGATCGAGGTCGTAAAGAATATTAAAAGGCTCAAAAGAGTATATTTATTACGTCACCGAACAATCGCCGGTCCCATTCATCTTGTTGATTCGACGACACATCAAGCAGAGCTAATTTTCGTGGATTCACAAGTGATCTGCACGCTATGCCCGCAATTTAAGGCCACCTTGTGGCTAATGAACCTCATTAGTGTAGAAACGTGTGATCAAGTTGCCGAAAAGGTGCGCGAGGAAGATGACAGATGAAACGTTGAGATTTACAACTTTTTACTGGCAAAATGCCATAACTTCTTGTGCAATAGAAAGAAGCTATTTTTTAATAATAGCAAAAGATGGAAATTATGCAATCGTAGAATATTATTTATGTAAAAAGATTTATTGCCCGTTATTTATAAATAATATGGAGCAAATCATCAAAGTTTGAAGAAATTAATTAAGCAACTAATTGGAAAACTAATTTAGAAATTAATTTAAAAATTAATTAAATTAAATTAATAAAAGCATAGAACAAATTTGTAATAGGTACATGTGTGTAATAGGTATAAGTGCGATATTCTAATCGACCATTTCCGCTTGGCCTAAATAAATTTTCTGCGATTATTTTATGCCGCAGAATTGCAAATAAACGTTCTTCCTGTTTCCGAGCTTATCAGAAACGTTCCTTGCCGATAAATATATAATAGGTCATACTTTTATTTTATTTATACTTGAGCATCCTTCATCGCAATTTTACTTTTATTAGTAGAGACAACAGAGATGCATATATTTTTCAAGACTTAATTAAAAGTATTTTACTTCATAATGTCGCGCGATAAATATTTTTTTAAACAGCGACTTAAACGGTTTTCTGTGCGAAATTTTTATTTCGTATTGTCACTGAGCAAAAACTGTTAAGTGGCCCCTAGGCGATCAATAATATTGTACAATATTTCTCTAAATAATTTCGCAAATAGCCTCCAGACGATTAATAATAATTGTATTGAGAGTCCCTAGGAACCGCTTTAGCTAAATATTTTCAAAAACTACAATCAGGCCACTAACTATATATCAAAGTCAGGAGAGAAAGTAATATAGCATGCTCTGTGTGGTTTTATTACTAATTCTTCCGTGGATCGAACGCCTCAGGTCATTTACGTTACAATTCGCCATGGGGACTCACGCACAGTACACCACACGTACGTACGTAGCCTCTCTATTATATATGTGGAACGCATGCAGAATGCACTATTGACGCTATATTTATAGCTTTTCGAAAGGAAAAGTTATATAGAAGAAATCAAGCATGAGATGCATTATAATTTTTTCTATCAAGCACGATAATCAGCAACAATTATTTCTTGGACGACCGATTACTTCTTCGTTGCTCTCCTTAGGTTTTGTTATCTATTCACCCAAATAAAAACGCTAATTATTTATTAAAAGCGAAATGGAAAAGCATGCGTGCTATTCCATTTAAAAAAGGAGATATGTAAAAGAACACTTGGCTTAAGCAACGTTAAACGTTGTGTCACAACGCCGATTTGCATTTAAAGCGTGCTTAGACATGTAATGTACGCTTAACATGCGTTTGCACGATAAAAATTTACGGCCTTTGCGGGAAAAGACGCGGGATGTAGAGAGAAACTTACGCAACCCTAGCTATTAACTGCGTGTACTAGATCTTATCACGTTGCATCGGGAGGAATGCGATAGATTGCGTTGAAGAAAAACGAGACGCTTCTTTTCTCTCGGGTGTCTTTCAGTCATATTCGGACTGGAAATCGTGCGACAGAATTCGTCAGAATAAGACTCGCGCTTCTTTCTGCAATAGAAAGTCTGTTTTGAATAGCGCTATCAAACTCTTCGTTCCATTGTGTCTTGCGCAAGACAATAAAGTCACTCCCTCACAATACAAATATTGAGAAGTTTACGAAGGCTGTAATGTAGAAATGCGTATCAACAAGAGCACATTGTCTCGGTATATTTTGTCTAACTTTCGTAGTAAAATATCAGCAATCTATCTGTTTCACGCAACTGCAACGAGTGATGCAACAACTTCGAAGAAAAAGAAGAAAAGAAATGGAAGAAAAATCCTCTTCTACAATTTCGCGTGAACGCACAATGCCGATTCCTTATATAAGCGCGTAATATTATTTTTATATTAAATATTTCTAAAATATTAATAAAAAGTGGTTATAAATCCACTTCTAATAATATATACTAATATATGAATATTATATGAAGAAGTAAATAATATTTAATATATCAGTATTTTAATATTTTAAATTATCGGGACTATTATAACTTTTACATGTAATAATTAAAGTTTTGGAATATTTTATGCATAATGGTTCACATTAACTTTTGACCACAATAATATTGGTAGAATATTTTTATAATATTCCACGGATATTGAAGTAATATACCACGAATATTGTGTAAAAATGTAACATTAATACAATATTCCCAATTAATTTATATTAAAATAATATTAAAAATATTGAATAATATTCTCGGAATACTATTTTAATATTATTTTAATTTTTTAATAATATTTGTACGAGGGGGTAATCACTCAGAAAATAGATTTACACTAAACTGCGGACTTCAATGGACTTCATCGAATTTTCGTAGGAATTCATTGGAATTGATTACGATTATTAAAAGATCTTCCTAAAAAAAGGTCGTTAAAAGTCTCTCTTTAGTAACTGATTAACTGATTTTAGCCAAAAATTCGTTATAAAAGCCAAAAATTCATGGTATAACACATGAAATTCATCAAATTATATCGGACTTCATCGGACTTCAAGGAATTCAACAGAATTCTAATAGGTTGTACACCAGAATTCAAGAATGGTTACTCCCTCGTATTTGTATAATATTCTAGAAATATTGTATATTGTGTGCGTATAGGGTTGTTACAGGAAACGAATAATGGTACTCGATAGCGGTGATGCGTGACTCACCACGACCATGACTATTGGCTTTCAAGAAAGGTGATCTCGAATCTGTGTCACATAGAATGTTACATAGAGGATTTTAGGCACGCCTCTACGTTGCGTCAACGTCGCATACGTTCACCGGACCTGTGCCTTCAATCTCAACTTGACGTTCAGATTTTCTAATCAGTCTTCTCCGATCTATCCCGCCGAACGGCAGTGACAAATTAATGTCGGTATTGTTAGCGATATCGCGGCAAATCGCCGCGGGAATAACTCGCGTAGACAATGCGCGGCAATTGTCGCAAACGCGCAAATGACTCATTGTTTTCGGAAACGTGCGTATCTTGCTTATTTACGCTACATAATAATTATTTCGCGTAGATACATAAGGTAATGCAGTGGTTTTACGATACGTAACTGGTAACGACAATTATTGTCTGTAAATGGTTATGCGCTAACTTTCGGTGAAGATTAATGCTATATATGTATATCGTTAATCCGTTAATGATTATTTACATGAAAGGAAGAGCTATCGGAATAAAATTATATCGAATGCAAACTAAAGCGATCACTTAGTGTGTGATTATTCTGATAATAATAAAGTTTGTTTATATAATAATAAAATAATAAAAAATATAATTTTTTTCATCTATTCTGAAAACTATCTACTTATTGTTAGTCAATAAAAAATACTTGTACAAAAATAATTCAAGCAACTGAATAAAAAATTGAATTTGGGAGCAATTAATATCTGATGTTTAAAAATCGTATCCTGGATTTACACTCACAATCAGAGAAAAATGTCGTACCAGCAATTAGAAATTTGCGGACAAAAAGCGCCTCAACTATATGTTAAACTATAAAGTTTTGTAATAAATAAATTATATTAACTAAGAAAATATAGTAACCCCATTCGTTGGATAACTACAAAAAAAAATAGTAGTACAAATATAGGTGACAGAAAAATTGGGCCAAATGAGATTCAAACTCAAGATCCTTCGTTCTTATTCCTAGCACTCTTAAGATACCCGCTTCGCTGCTCTTATAATTATTCTGGTCGTAGATGAATATGTAATAGGCCTTATCGACCTATATATTTACACAAAATAGTCTCAACAAAAAATATATTATTAATACAAAAAGTGTATCATAGAAAATGACTAATTAATTATTATGGCATTCTCTTCATTAAAAACAAATATTTGTGTAAACTAAAAAAATGTAATTGTCATATCTTGTTTGTATGAAGTTTATATAATGTGTAATGTTATTGAGTCGCTGCTTCACTATTAATTGATAGTGAACATAAATTATTACAGTTATATCTTTTTAATATTTAGTATTACTTTGATTTTTCTTACTTTGTAAAACTAATGACAAGTACTTAAATTACAGAGTTGTCAAATTATATAGTCGCCAAAACTATTTTCTCTGAGTGTGTAGATGCTTGTTTGCTTTTGCAAAATTCATTGGTCATTCTGCGAATACTCTTCACATTGTAGTCTGCCGAGTAATTGGACTATATTACGCGACTCATCTCTCGCGTTCATCTCTCGCGTTCATCTCTAACTTGCTTAACGGGCGAATTAAACATTCGCTCGTTTGCTCGGTTTTCAGCCAATTTGGATGTATTATGGAACTATTTGAAATTCGGATCAGAATTATTTCGAAGAAAACAATAGAAATCTGAAAAATAATTGAATTCTGATCAAAACCTTGAATAATTCAATAGTACAGGTCCTAAATTCGCGCTTCATGAAAATTTATCACATCCCTCGCACTTCATTAACGCGGAATACATCAGTCCGACGATAGATTCCCAAACTCTCATGGATGATCAGTAAAGAATACAACCCTTTCTGCGTCTAACATTCATGAATCTAATATTCGCTTGTAGAAGAGAATCCTAATCGCGAATACTAAAGGGAAACTGAACTCTTATCTATCCTGCATACAAAAGATAAGAGATACTGCACATCTACCTATATATCAATAAAATAAAAAAAGGAAGATAATATATTGTAAATACTTATTACAAAGAGCTTTGTCAAGTAAATCGTTTTACATGTAAACATTCGAGAAGTTTAAAAATTTTCTTATTTTGTTTAAAATGTTTGTATAAAATATTAGGCTATTGACGTATAGAAAAATATAAACAACGGACAGTAAAGAAATCAACATTTTTGCTGATGTTATTGCATTGTTGTTTGATCATGTTTGACCGATTTTCTGACAACTTGCGTTTTTTTATACACTATTGTAGTCACGTTAATCTGCCATTAGTCCGTTTCGCGCACGTGAGGACCCAGCACCGTGATTTATTGGTTTGCCTTTCCGTTGGGCACGTGACACTACTACACTTTGAGAATCATTCACGAAGCTCCCGAGTACCTTGCACCGTTTAATCTCGTACGTCGCGTGCGATCCCCGATCTCTTTCTTGGCATCATTCGCCAGACTGATCGTCGTTTACCTATCGTCTAGTTCTCGTTCTCGCACATCATCAAACCGCGCCGCTGGCCCTCGCGCTTTTATATCTTCGAAACTATTTTAACGTTTCTAGGCGGATCGTAAAATGTATTCCCAGCTTTTCCGTGGAAGTGGACTAGGCAAACGTGAATGGCCGCATTTTACTTCGTTTACAGCCAACGAGATCGACAAATTCGTTTTTAAAAATTATTTTAGAAGATCAAAGATCAGAAAGATCAGAAGATTAATCAGCGATATAACTAGCAATAAAATTAGTATAAAAATTAAAAATATGAAAGTAGAAAAATTGGAAATAAATCTTATTTATGATATATGAAAAGGAGCCTCACTTTTTATTGTCATTACATGGACGAAAGGATTTATTTATTGTTCCTTAACTAAGCTTTTCTGAAAAATCTTAATTAGTATATTTAACAGATGTGCTTACCTCTTTCGTCGTATTCTTTCGCGATCAAATTCGCGAGAGCACAAAAATTTTCAAAGCGTCCTTACTTCGGAATTACTCGATTTGAAACACGTTCTCCGTTTCATTGGCCCTGACGGCTTTTAACGGCGAGCAGGTGGTCGAAATGACAATGAAATTCAGGGGATGGAATTCTTCTATTGCGCTCAGTTTTGACGATCACCGTGTAATTCGCCAGTTCCGAATCGTTTATTTCCTTTTTTTTTTAATCCAAGGCGTGATTATCGTGATACGGTATACGATTGATTCGTTCAGGAGCCCGGTGCTCGGGACCGCGTCTTAGCCGTCAAGAACAACGGTCGACAGTGATCGCAGACGCGCGCGGCCAGACTGAGTCCTCTTAGTTCGTCCTCTTTCCCTCGCGCCTCG
>QKQZ01055746.1:0-12290 GCA_003595255.1 Solenopsis fugax | reverse complement strand
TTGTATTTTGGCTCGTGAAATTTCGACCGATTTTCATGTTATTGTGTTTACAACGATACGAGCATTATTAAGTTGATTACTGCTTAACTTTAAGATTTTATTTAAGGAGTATGCTATATATTTAGGATTAATTCTCGCTATGAAATTTCGAAGCTAATTTTTCGAGGACTTTCCAACAATTAATATGTCTGGTAATGTGTGTACTTTTTTTTAAGAAAATGTGCATGTTGACAAAAAAGATCGTATTATATTCGAAAAATATCGGTAACGTAGTACTCTTTCAGAATAAGCCTTACTTTCCCTTAAAAATTAATAACTTATTCGAATAAATGCGTACAAAATTTCAAATCTATTGAATCCACATATTAACATTCTCGATTTTTATAAACAAATTAACAAGCTCATCTGATAAAATCAATTGAGCACACATGTGCGAGAACTGACATTTGGAAAATCGCTTCAAACATAGAGTAAGTGGTGACACCTGGCAGAAAACATTTAGAATACATCAGTACACATCCTATAAGATTGTTTTTATTTTAATAATCTTTCTTAAATTAAATTTAAAAATCTATAAAAAATGGAGATAATTTTATAATAGAGTACACAATAATAAATTAATATTCGATATATGTAAAGTACAATATTCAATTAATATAAATAAAAATATTTTTACCAAGTTTAAATAATGTTTTTATTTGTATTTTTGTGAAGAAGTTAAATATAAACAACTAATAATTTAAAAAATTTGTATATATGTACGATGCAGACATTTTGATATGCCAAAGATTCTGCTCGCATAGCTGCTGATCTTCAGAAGGCCGCAAGATTGTTCCATTGTAGAAACAAAAATTTCCCATTAAAAATCAGACATCGTGTATAAGCGTCACAACATTAATGAGATTGAGCAATTATTTTTTACTCGAAATAAATTCAATTTGAAAAAAATGAAATAATTGGCACGTAACGCTTGAAAAAGAGAGATTATTTAGAGATAAAGATTCACACTAAACAAGTAAATATTTTATATTAATATTAAACATTTAAATAATTGTGATCAAAAGCGTCAAATCATAAAAAAGTAAATAATGCGTAGTTTTCGTGAATGAAAACATTTGTAAGTTTACCAATTATAAATTAATTTAACAACTGCTTATATTTTACGATAAGTGAAGTTCAAAACAGACGAGAAAAATATTAAAAATGGAAGCTTGGAAAATAATTATTAATTGTTAAACAGCTACTTATTTAAAATTACATTTCAAAAGTTAATCAACGTGGTTTTCTTTCCTCGAAGACAGTATTATCAGATTTACGAAATGTTTCCGTAAGGTAATAGGAAATGAGACGACGATATATATTGCGAGTTTATTAATTATTATTATTATACTTAATATTTATAACATATATATATGTATGTGTATGTGTGTGTACATATATGTATATGTACACGCATATCCGTCACGTATATACTTTTACATACACGCACGGCAAATGAAAACACATCACACCACGCGCACGCACGCATCCACCCACGCATGCACGCACGCACGCACATGCGCTCGCAACTCACGCGGAAACTCGTTGGACATACGTGTACATATACAAGACACCCTGTACGTTACGATACAACCGCAATATGTTTAAATAAGATACATGCAAAGAACGTATATTTTTTTTAGCTCAAACGAGATAAGCCGTACTATTGATAAAGATCAATTCGTTACACATAGGCATCTTTATCCTTCTTTTTTCTTCTCTTTTGCTCTTTTTTTATCTTAAGTATTTCTTCTTACTCTAGATTATCTTTCTTTGTACCGTCCCCCGGCACGACACCGGTTGTACCGTTTTCACAGAATATCCTGCAGCACGAATATGCATATATGTATACGCGTAATGCGACTGTATGTTCACGTGTACGTGTGTATATGTGTGTATATGAAGCCGAATTAGCCCTTTCGAGACACTTTCGGTCCTTCATAATTTATATGAAAAGCGTTATAACACATGTATACTGCCATTGTACGGAACATCTATGTATCTTGTATCTGCAATACGAATTCTATGAGAGATGTCGATCTAACATTGGCGGGTAACATTCCTTCGCGAGGAGACAGTCGGATTAAAATTCGGCACAGAGGAGACGCGAGAGCGCAACGATGAATATCTCCGGTCGAATATCGGTTTCGCTCTGCGGAATTTCATCCGGGTCATAGTAATTGTTACGAAGACCAGGTCCGTCGCGTTTCACTTTCAGTACTTATGTTTCTGGTAGTGTACTGTTATACACCACCGTATTCTATGTGATACTCCTAAAGCTTACGATACCTCAATTTCGTTTAATTTAATTCCAATTAGTGCTGATATAAACAGGTTTAGTCGCAACGTCTAAAAGCAGGGTTTCGTTGGTGTCGTGAGAATTTTTGTCCGCTTTGAGGAAGACCGACGGAATCTCATCGGCATGCATTCCTGCGCAAGAACTAGGCTTAGAATAATCTTTTTTTTTTTCGAGTTATAAAAATTGCAAATCCATGATTTCACGTTTCCTCTTACGTCTAAGGCTTCGCAGATTCCGTTATTTAAGGTCTCATTGAATGTCCAAAGATAAGAATAAAACGTTTAAAATAGAAGCCGATATCTTATGTCACACAATGTCGCGCAAGTTTATACACGTATATGTATATGATTATTCTTTTTTCTTTTAAATTAAAAACAACGCACGAATATATTCGAATTCGACAATTTGGTTGTTAAAAAACATTAGGGTAAGTAAGCGAACATATAGATAGAATAACATGCTATTACCTATACAAAACAATGATGTGCAGATTTTACGAAGAATCAAATTCAATAGAATTTACATTGCGCAAATAAAAGGTACGTCGTTAAAATTTATACGCGTACTAAAAAGTAACAGAATTTATGTAAATAGAGCGCAGCTTTAAAACAATCAATATAAATAAATTTCATCGTCACATATATTAGAAGGTTATTACAAATATACAAGTTAAATTTAATGTGTGTGTGTATATGTGTGTGTAGTATATATATATACATACATATGTATATGTATGCATATACATATATATATATATATATATATTTCGCAAAAAAGAATTGATTTATGCATATTTGGCTTGTCAGCATCTGGAAATATAATACAAAACAAAATAAATTTTGATAGAGATAACACGCAAATCTACTAACAAAATTAAAATTTAAAAGGTTTATACATTTTTACAAGCAATTTTCATTTAACTAGGTGATATATTATCTAATATGAAGAAATCCTTTCTACACTGAGACCAATTGTACAAATATATTATTTAACTAAATAAAAGATAACATTTTCGTAGTTTGCTCTTTTCTGTTAAATCTTTCCGATCGTTTAATATTAGAAATAGCATATAAGCGGACAGATTTGAGGACTCTCTTCGGAATCAGCGATAAAAAAAAAGTATACCTTGCCTATATTAAAAAATTCCACATCATTCCGATAAAATACGATATTAATGCAGTACAACCAGAACTATAGGTACCAACGATGCTTATTTCTCAAACGATTTAAAATAGGCTGCCAATCCATACACTAGAAAGACCGGCGAGCGGTATAATGCCATTAGGCTGGAGAGAAAAAGAAATTAATTATATATACAGTTTCCTATCCGGCGCCTTGTTCATTAGACCAGCCGAGCCAATGTCAGAACGATCGATTATACCCTGCCTACTCGTTGCTATCGTGGGGAACACAAGAGGCGTCAGCCAAGCCACCCCGTCACGCACAACTTCATGCGCGACACGGGGGCGGCAAAATACACGCATATCCTGAATGCGCATATTTTAGGTCTGTTTGAGTTTCGCGAAGTCGATCTCGGCATAGGTAAAATTCTCCTGCGTGGACGCCGGCGACACTGGCGCTGGATTATCGATTTCCGGTAGATCGAGACTAGCGTAGTGCAGTATTGTCGCGCCCGGTTGAAGCTTCTCGTAGCCCTCGCTGTCCAACGGACTTGGCGTGGGCGTGGGTGTAGACGTGGGCGTAGGCGTGGGGGTCTCGTCGATGAACTTTGGCGAGGATGGCTTCGGCTGTTGCACGGTTGATGGCTTGAAACCCGTCAGGGTGGGACTGGTGTTCGGCGAGGCCGTGACGAGACGCGGTTTCGACACCGTTAGATCCGAGAGTTTTTTCGTTATTACGTTAATGGGCTTACCATGTTCTTGCGATAACGAAGACTTGAATATAACCCGAACATTCTTCTCTACAGGACTAGGTGACTTCTCGTTATTCGTCTTGGACGAGGACATTGTTTCCGTCAATGGGGTAGAACACGACGTACAAACCCTCTTCGCGGGTTCCATTACCGCGTATTCATCGTTCTTATTTTGGTTAGAAACGTCCGTAGTGGAGAACTCATCGTTTTTTTTCGTGAAAGGCTTCACGGGTGACTGAGGACTGTTCAGGGAAAAGGGGAAGATCGTGGCCGATGAACCCGTTGGCGTTGCTCGCGGCGGAGAGGCGGGCGTGCTCGCCAGACTCTCGGATGTCGGACTTCCGTTCAAAGGTAGAAAGTTTGGAGTTTTAGACTGCTTACTGCCCGCCTGAATCGCGATTGGTTGCGATCGCGATTTTTCCTTGCGACTGCCCGTCCGTGTTTTACGATTGTTTCGATTGTTCCCACCCATGCTCATATTTATGTAGTCTTGCTCTAAGCTTGGCCGCGCTTTAAAAGACATTTCGACGTATCCCTCTGGAGGACGTCTCGGTTGCGGAAGATCTACCGGTGCCGTTCTTGTACTACCTAAAGATTCACAATAATTTTTAAACATTATTTTTATCATATTATATAAAAAAATTTTTTGCAATAAATATATTTGCGGAATAATACCTGGTGGCCCATTTGTTTGATAAATATCATCTTGAACAGACAAAGATATTTGTTTCGGGCTCGCTTCCGAATGAGTCCAATCCTCTATCGTACCGTCCATCTTCATGTAAGGTCCCTCCGCTTCCTCCACCGGCTTTAAAGTTGTAATTACAGGTTTATGGGTGAAAGTTAACGATGATATATGCATGTGGCTATGATTGTGGTTGGCAGTGATTGTATTATTATTGTTATTGCGATTGATCTGTAAGAAAAGAATTTTATTATTGCTTAACAACGGCTATGCAGCAATTTTATTAGCGGAATGAAAATCGATATATCGATAATACCTTATTTATGCCACTCATATCGACATATGGGGCAGTGGTCGATATGGGAGCTTGTCCGGGCGACATGTCGACATAGGAACTAGTGTCGGTGGCAGTAGAATAAGTAGAGTACGGTTGCGGTTGCGACTGAGGTTGGGAAGAAGATGACGGAGGCGAGGAGAGAGCGGTCGGAATACTGGGCCTCGTGAAATCTAATTCCATGAGATCTTCCATGCGATCGGACACTCCAGAGCAGCCCGAGTTGTGTCCCCAAGAGCTCGACAATAATGGCGCGGAACTCGACTTTGAATTCGCTGTGTCCGCACCAGCTGGTAATGGCGCGGTGATTACATTGGCTAGCCTTCCGATCTCGGGCCTCTTGGATCGACTACCTACGGAAAATGCTCGTACTCTATTGGCGTCTTGCGGAGTGATGTCCAACCTACGCAAAGAATGCCATAGTAAAGTTAGAGATCTCGTTCGTATCATTATGTCAGTAATATATTTAGACAAAGTTTAAAGTTCATTTTTTAAGTTAAGACGTTCTCTCATATCAGGCAAGCAACCGTCATAAAATTTTACGAAACTTGATATTTTACCCGACCAATAATAAACATAGCATATCACATTTTAACAAATATATGCAGTAGAGCTCTATTTCTCCAAACATACAAGAGTTCTAATAACTGAAGGTTAGGATAGAGGTTCACTAACTTTTCTCTCTATCAGTATTTAGCTTTGTTAAGGAATTTATGTTCAGAAAACTGAAGCCAAACATGTCGAGGTCTTATTAGTCAAACTGAGCACGAATTTGTTCCTATAAATGAGCCTATATACCGCTAAACGAAAATTTGTTCTTACATATTAGTTAAACTCTAAATGGAAAACTCATACCTGTTCTTACGATGCCTATTGGCTTGTTCCGGTCTGGATCCAACAGAATAAGCTCTGGTCGGTCTGGCTTGGACATCCTCCCCTGGTGTCAAAAAGCTCGTTACTTTGTCCAAATGATATTCGGAGAATCGCAAATCCGTACTAGGCGTACCGGATGTAACGGAACAACTACTGCCGTCGTTCTGCGATATATCGTCCGGAAAATGACCGTTGTGACTATTTACAGGATCCATATCGACATAACCATCATCTCCAACTGGTGCCATCGGTACGTAACCGTCCACGTTGCTTTCTTCCACGAGAGATGATCCGCGAGAATGGGCCGTCGTCGCCGGGCTCATGGGTATATATGCGCCACCACGGCCCGGACTCGAACCGCAGGGGCTGTACATTTCACTCTGGTAGGAACTCTGCAACAAAAACGATAAATTATCAATATTTATTCAACAGCTCGATACTATTTTATTTTGCTATATATCACTTTATTTTGAAAAAATGTAGACGATACAATGATGACGATACGAGCGAATAAAAACAAAAATTTTATCTTATTATTATAAGGACTATCAAAAAATATTTGTTAAATTTTATTAAATATTAGATATCTTTATCAACTTTCTTATTATATACATAAGATGACTTACAGTTAACTTGCATTTTTTTATAAAGGCTCGTTTGTTATATTAAAAAATTAATTAAAGAGTAAAAGACTCTCTCTCGATATTAAAATAAATCAGAAAATCACAGGGCAAATGATGGTGCAATTCAAGATGCCCGGTTCAAGGTTCATTTTTATTACACTTATTTCATTCTGTCACAAATATTTAATTTCTTCCAAATTACAATGATTGCGAATACTTCAGAAGTTTATCTTGCTTTCACGGTCTTTAATCTTTTCGTCACTTGATTTTCTAATCACGGTGAAAGATTTGGAATGGTTGACACAAAATTGACTATGAATTCAGTTCACATCAGGAAGCGTGAAATCATCCTCTAAGGATTTTTATATTTTGTAATTTCGCTGATGATAGCTACACAGCCGAAATGTTCGAAAAAATTTATAATATCTAATCATAATATGTGTAGTGATCGTAGCGCATCTACTCTTATTATGCATCTACTCTCTGTGCCAAAGACTCGGGTTCAAATCCGACTGATCAGAAACATCTGATTTTATTTGATCACTACCTCTCGGAAGGCAATGGCAAATCACCGAGAGTATCTTGCTACGAAAACACCTCTAAATTACGCCGTTCGGTGTTTAAATTGTAAGTTCTGTAGATCTGTGTAAAAAATAGCGCACCACAAAAATACGCTAAAGAGTCACCATATCCATAATAAAAGATTAAGAACTAAGGTAAATCGTAATGTTTTAATTTTAAAAAATTTTATAACTTTGAATTCTATGGGCACTTTGAATTGCGTGCTCACAATTGATTTTCTGATTTGTTAAATTAAGAAGCGATATTATGCTCACCTGAGAGGGCGAATGAGATTTAAAGTTTGGCGAGTATTTCAAATGTGGATGCGACGTTGACCACAGGGTGTAGTCATCACCTTTCTTGTCCAAGATTATAGGCTCATCGGGTGTCAAGGAATGCCCGTACCTTGAGACAGTGCTTTCTTCCATGATATTCTCACCACAATCGTCCATCGAGGGTGACGATCCGGCCGAATCCGATGAACAGACGTCGGAAGACGGACTAATCGGCATCGATGCGACTGGTGGAGAATACGAAAGGCGTGTACACATGGAATGCGGCCGCGGTACGTGCGACATGATATGGGCTCCTCTAGGATGGCTTAACACAATTGTGGCCGGTTGTGCCTCGTTAGTGTTGCGGGCCCTTGACGGCAAACTGTCACATCGATCGCGCCCAGTAGCACCTGCAAAAATATTTGTCAGAAATCTCCTTGTGACGCTTACTCGCATACAGTAGAAAGAAGCCAGTTCCATCGTCCCAACATAGCAACAGCANCCATCGTCCCAACATAGCAACAGCAGTTAGTTTTATATTTGCATATATACATATATATATATATATATATATATATCATGTATGTACATAATATATTTTTTATTGTTATATATATATGTCTTTTTTTTTTTAAGTTAAGCAATCAATAGGAATCATGGTCACTTCGTCAAATATCCTGCGCATTCGCAGAACTCTGGTTATGTAAAAATTAAATAAAGCAAAATAAAGATTACAATAACTAATTTGCAAAGATTATTATATTCAAGTATCAACACTATGAAGCATTCGGGAGAGAAATGTACAAAATCCATTCCTTATATTCAATAACAAATAAATAAAAGATACAAACTAAAGCATTTGTTTCGTGATATATCGTGCACTTAACAACATGCTAGCAAAACTTACAATTATAAAATTACTATGATCTCTTATTAGATAAACATAACATTGATTGGCTTTATACAGTTTGGAAGGATGAAATGCATAACAGAAAGAGCATAACAAGCATACTGCAGAAACACTGAAGGATAAAACAGAGATTTCGGATCGATTAAACAAACATATGACGGAACGAAATACATACACCGTAAAACGGATCTTTTAGATGGTTGCGTTTGATTGATAATAACGGCAGCTAAGGGCAGCGACAAGGTTCTCTGATGGGATATTGTCGCGGTAGTGGTTGTAGTGATCGTCGCGGTGACGGTCGCAATAATGGTGGTGGTGATGGTAGTGGTGGTTGCAGTGATGGTAGTGGTAGTGACAGTGGTGGTGGGCATAGTTGCATTTGTTGCTGTTGTGACATGAATGGATTGGGAATTATTGACGGAATGAGGATGACTCGCTACCGAATGACGACGTCTAGCGGTACCGGCACTGTTGGCATTAGTCGTGGCAATCCCAGTAGTCCAAGCCCCGGTACCAGCAACGGCTGCAAACCACACACCTCTCACTATCGCACAACTGTCTTTGTCTTGCGTGCATCTTTGCACTGGATACGGCAGATACGGCACGGAGAGCGTACCGACCGTGTTATTAAAGACATGACCACAGAGAATCTATCTCTTATGTCTCGCGATAAGTTATTGACAAGTCTGACACACGAAATCTATTTTTAAAATCGTTTTCAGCTAACAACTATTCTCCCAAGTTTAATTTCCCTTTATGACAATAATTTTTATGTGACAAGAGAATTGCGATAGAACACATGTATCAGTAACATCAAAATGGCAATAAAGCGTGTACCAATTTTCTATCTTCCGTTATCACTTTAGCAAGATGCATTATATGTAAAACCTGACATAAAATAATTTACAGATTTCGAATATCTATGATTGAATTAATCATGCTATTTACATCATGAAACTAACACTCAAAAAACGATGCATTGCTGAATCGACCCAAACTTTCCTTTTTAACACAATTGATCATTGCATTCGTATAAAAGTTTCAGCTTTAGCTTTTCAATGTTCAAATTTATTTATCATAATCAACATTTATTTTGACATATTTTAATATTAACATTAATTGTATAATTTCTGATGTTACTTTTAAAATATTTAAAATATTTTTTCATTAAATTGAATTTATCGATATTTTTCACAAGATAATAAGATATTACAGATGAAATAAAAACGTATAACATGATAATTCTTTTAAAATCTATTTTTTCTGAAATATGGTAAAAATAAATTGTTTCAATTTACGTACGTAAATAGCACAATTAAATGTTGCTAGATACAGTGCATCAAATTTGAAGTAAAAGAAAAATGCAATGATCAAATTTTTGAATAAAGTCCTATACTTCATGAAATGAAAAACTGAAGAAAAATAAAAATGAGCATGTTCACACTACTCTCGTGTGATCTTTTTGCCATTCAAAATCCATAGAACGTGAAAGAAGGAAAGCAAATAGCTATTGTGACAGAGAACAGACCCGTGACTGTATTGGTGGAGGAGGTATTCCGAGATTGACTACACTGTGTGAGAACAGAGGGAGTAGCAGTCTGCTCTTGCAACGGTTCCACTTGCTCCTTGTGTGTCTTCTGTTCCTCTGTAAACCCCGTAAACCCACTTGTGTTACTCTAAAGCTGAGCTCTAACGTGTAGAATACGATTCACCTGGTTTTCTTAACATATACAACTTAATGTGCGTGTGCAATTGGCGGCAATTATGTGTAAAGGAACGGTGTACTAGACAAAGTTTCGAGTTCGGATTTAAAAAGGAATTCGTAAAAAGGATGACTTTAAATACACAAATGACGTATTCAAGCAAACCGAGACACAGTGAGTGCTTTCTATTTAATAATACAAGTCGTCACGAGCATTGTTCTATCTTTGTTACTCATTAAATAAAAAAAACAAGCTATAATGACGCTTGTGTCGACTTGTGTCATTAAATGGAAAGCAACCAATATCTTCGAACTCTGATTATGAACACGTGATAACCGATATGTCCGAAGTTATACATGTGAAAATCACATTTTGATAAGTACGAAACAGTCTGAAAAAATCGATAACTCACATCCTTGTGTAAATCACAACGGGTAAATGATATGTACAAGGAACAGATTTGCGAAAATTTATAGCTTACCCAGAGGAGAAAAGCTATGAAGCTTTTGACCCGTATGCCGTCTTTGGAGAACGGATATAGGTTTGCTGGCTTCATTTGCGGAGGAACTACGTGTTCTCTGACGAGGCGCCACCTCGTCTTTGTTACTTTTCGAATTTTTCATCGCAGTCGTTATTACATCGTACATGTTGAGCGCGATATTGTTGTCTTCAACCGCCATCCAAAATTCGCCATCCCCAGTTACGGCGGATCGGCCGACTTCAATGTAGAATATATCATCCGCGAATCCACATCGTCTAATGTAATTTAGCTGTAAAAGAAAAGGAAATGCTAAGTTTTGGTAATCTCCAATTGATAACAAAAACACATTTTTAATCCTCCACACAATTCGACATGAATGACCCAGTACATTTATTTTCTTTGAAAAACTAAGAACATTATAATTAATTATAACATTTATATACAATTTTTAAAATAAACAACCATACAAATAGAGACATTAAAGTATATGTAAGAATCATTGAAGAATCCTTTTTATACTTGTAAAAGTAATCAAAATTAACTCGGAAATATTGTGACCCAATGTGTGCAGAGAAGATGCCGAAAAAAACAACGTATCTTACAGAGAATTAATAATAATACGCATAATGAAAAAAAGTTTCATAATAATAAAGTTTTGGTGAAATAATTTCAATTAAATATTTATTAATATAATTGAATATTTAATAATATTTAGTAATATTTAATAATTATATTAATAATAAACATAGTGATAGTAACCAATCGATTACTATGGTAAACGGTTATTAAATATTTTGTTATATTAACAGCCGAACATTTAATTGAAATTATTTCACCAAAGCTTAGTAACTATAATCTAGGCTTGATTATTATTACCAAATCGTTTTTTCAGTGCATTATTAAAGCGTATACTTTGCAAAGTTTCACGGTAAGCCTTTCCAAACTAGCAATAACGTACTCTGACATGTCGAGGTGTTGAAATGTCGCCGTGTGCAATTGTGTCTCGCGTGTGGCGTCGCTTAGTCTAAACAAAATCTTTCATCCAACTCTATTATCCACATTGAAAACTGATCCGTCTAAATGCATCTCGGACCACCCCGAATAAAACTGCACACGGCAGACTATCGCGTTCATTCTCTTATTATTAAATAGCGAAATTTATATAAAAAATATACAAGATGTTACAGTTGTAAGCACTAGTTTATAGTAATGGCATTATATTTTTTTAATTATATTTCATGTGTAAACTTACAGAAATCTCGATAGAATCAGAGTTATCTTGTGCCCCAATCTTCACTAAACTTAAAGTTTGATCAGTGAGGCATAATCTGTAGGGTCCGTGAATATTCTTTCGTGCCCCTAGACCTCTTTTTTGCATTGTAACTTGCCATACGTGTTCTGAAACAAGACACAGAAAAAAATGTAAAACACTAAGCTTATATTTGAAACACGGAAATAATTCAAGAGCTAATATTTTATTAATAAACTGTACTTAATGTAAATAAGTGTATTTTATATATAAATTTATAATGTAATATATAAATTAAATATGCGTAATTTAATATAATTACGTATTATATATGAAATATATGTATTATATATAATAATAATATTATATATAAAAAATTAAATAT
>QKQZ01055743.1:0-11717 GCA_003595255.1 Solenopsis fugax | reverse complement strand
TTTATTTATATATTTATATATTTATATATTTATATATTTATATATTTATATATTTATATATACGATTCGACGCGTTTAGAAAGAAGGCCGGTCGGCGTGGTTCGCGATAATACGACTCGTAGAAAGCCGTGTGATTGACGGTAGACTTGACCGCGATCGCTGTTAACGGGGTTAGCCGTAACGATGTTTTATGCCATATTAGGGACGTTAATCGCGGTTTCTTGATTATTTCAGAATGTCGTGATCATTATTTAAAAAGTTCATGCTTATTGATACAGCAGATTAATGCGACGTTGAATCAATTTGCTGATAGTAACAGAGTTTTAGTATTACGATATTTATGCGCAATATCGAAAGATTTTGTATTATCCGTTACTATAATATATGTAAAATGTCTCGGAGACATAACAAATCTTTTCTCTATAAACTCTTTTATTAATTTCTAATCTTTTTTATTTGAGAAAGATTTGCCGCAATTTTTTAACACATTAAATGTTCTTTAATTAATTAAAATAAAAGTGTATCAAAATCTACATAACTGAGAAACAAAATTTTATTACCTATTTTTTTTTATATTTCAAACATTTATTTCTTTGAGAGCTATTTTTATCTTTTAAAATTTCTGGCTGTTTCAACAAAAACTTTGTTAAGACAATATCAGTTCCAAATCGCTCAATGAATTCGCGATGATAGATTGCTCGGCAAGTCAGAGGCACTCTGTACATACAAAGCATCTGCTGTTGACGATAGATTCATAAGATAAATACAACAGCAGGGTTAATGACGGTACGACCTATAACAGTTTTCTCTGCAAAACTTGAGCAGACGTCGTGTAATGACCACTTGAGAAATGGTCATTATACAGCGGGCGATACGATAGAAAGTTTGCTAGGTCTAAAGCGAGCGTGTTGATTTTTAAAGGAGCAGCATCAATTATCCAGTGCGCGGTTGACGGGTCTGATTACGACGATAAAAAGGAAAGGTGAAAGCACGAGGTGTTACAGCTAATAAGGGATTAGCTAGCGTGCGGTGGTGGGCGCGCGAAGATCGGCCCGATCGATCGACTCGATCGTAATCGCCCAGGAAGAAAGATCCCGAAGACGTCGAGAGTTATCAACCGGTGTCGGACTGGCGCCTGATTATAAACGAGTATTTAAGTGGTACGTCCGCGACTATTAGCGATTGGAACGTGACGTGTCTCGAAAGTGGCGCGCTTGTAGTGTACCCGTGTGACTTTACGCGACGAGAAACCGAAGAAACATGACGCGGAACCGGCAACAAATCTTCCCGCTGCGACCCTTGGCAACCCTCGGTCGGCGGATCCTGCGGAACAAGCTGTACAGAAGGTACGACATACGGTCCCATTGTGTAACGGTAACGTACGCAAAAAGGGAGTCACCGATCGTATTCGAGATTGCGTGTAAAATCAAGTTGCCGGCTACGTTGGAAATTTTTACGCTTATAATCGCGACAAATTTCCACATTCAATTTATACAGATGTTAATTTTATGTATATGCTCTAAGATTATATTTATCTGAAAGACAGTTATTAATGATAATATATTGGATTATCATTAGATTATTAATTATATTATAATTATCTCATCTAAGAAAAAAAAATAGTAAAAGGGATATATTGCGAATGTGGTACAAGTTATCTTATTGCCATTTCGAAATGATAACTTTCACGCGGAGCAAAATAAGGCAGAGTGACATTTGATCGTGCGTTCCGCTATGTAAACGCGTGCGTAAGCGAAGGATAATAATTATACTTTCTTCCTTTATTAGGCAGTTATGTTGTTTCTATTAAGCCACTGCATGATAAAGCGTATATATATGAAAGTATTAATACATCGATTTATCGCGAGATTATCCTTTACAAAGTAACATTCAATTACGTAGAGGATAATTGGCCTATAATACAACACTTGATAATAAATAATGCTTTCTCTCCTCCGAGATTTCTTATCTAAACAAAATTAAACGAAACCGACATCGCACTTTATGCGTGTGACAATTTATTTAATTCTACAATATAGAGTGCTGCTTATATATTTTTTTTTTACATTAACACTTAAACTACTCTGAATGAAAATTCACCCACAAAACTAAAAATATTTTTAAACACTTAAAAAATTTTTTAATACTTTTTTCTATTTTATAGGTTGTAAAGTGTTAAAATAATTGAACTAATAATTCCATTTTAACGTAAATAAAATTTTATTAATAATTATTATAAATATTATTTTAAGTTATCAAAATTTTAATAACGAAAATTATTTATAAATATTAAACTTTATTTAGAACTTTTGTAAAAATCCACTCATGCTAGCCAGGATTAAGATTGTTAACGTTTTATACAAATGTTTCGAAAATCTATAATTTTATTTAAAACAATGAGTAAAAGCAAAAATAATTAAAATATTAAATAGCTTAATGATTGAATAATAGAATCTTGAGCATATGTCATAAATCAATATGAATTATCCACTTTCTATTTAAATTATTTTCCATCTAACCTCATAAATGTCTTTGTAATTACACAATTTCATTATAAATTTATTGACAAGAAATCACAAGTTAAAAGATCACAAATTTCAGATTAGACAATCATGTCTAATAAAGTAAACATAATCTGCACGCGCACATGCATTATTTGATTAAATATTAAATTATAAATTAAGAAAGTTTGTTTAAATGAGCTCGATAAAAGCACTTAGAAAGTAATTAAATCTATGAACTATCTCGACAAATAGAGATCGACCCTATTTCGACGTGCAACTACTGCGCTTATTATTGATACTCCCGGAGAAAATCTCGATGTTTAATGGTGCCCCTTGCACACAGAGAAGCGTTTAACCCGGATTCTCCGCCGTCGCCGGTGGGTTCATAGCGCAGAATAGCCGCACCAACACGGACGGAGGCTCTCTTTCACTCCGCTAAATTCTTTGCACGCGATTCGGATTGATGCACGCGCGAAAACTAGACGCGTCCGAAATTTTAATCGGCGACGACGGTGGTCAAATCGCGTTCTACTTGGTCAATTCTTTTTTTTCCTTTTTGTTTTACATATTGCATCGACGTGACCGATAAAAATATCAATTTGGCCCATGCGCGCGCCTAATGAAGATATCTGAGTCTAGAGTGCGGAAAAGTTGACCTATTTTTGGAAATTTTTTTTGTTAAGAAAACGGCTGCACATATTTTTCTACGCTTTTACACATCTATTTGTACATATTTAGTAAATCTCTATAAATTTTGGTATTGTTAAATGTTTATTAGTTTTTGCGTTATGTGAATTTAAAGTCGAACACATTTTTCAAGTTGGTTGACATGATTTCTCAGAAACTACTGAAGCTATCGATTTCAATTTTTGCGTATATGTAAAATATATTTCTATTTACCACATGAGCTAGATTATTGCGATATTTATAAATAAATTCTTTTTTTTATAGAAAAATTATGTTAACCGACTTGAAAAATGTTTGTTTTTATAAAATTAACAAACATTTAGTCATATTAACATTTGTATATATTTATTACAAAAACATTCAAAAATATGTGCAGTAGATTTCTTGAAAAAAATTCCTAAAAATAGGCAAACTTTTGTCTATAACATCCGCTTAATTTACTTATACGCGAGAAACATCGATCCAGTTAGCAAACTTAGAACGATTCGTTGAGGCAACTATCGGGGATTATGACTGCAAACTTCTATAATACACGTCTCTTAAAGTAATTGTGAGCGAAGCATCAGGGACGATAATGGAAATTATCAGGCAAACCACGCATATCTAAATATGCATTTTAAATATTACTATGGCCAAGATTGCGTAAATTATATAGTATAAGTAACGCGTAATATATTTTCTAGATCGCGAAAAAATTTGAGAGAAATATGCAATTTCATGCATTTAGTTATGAAAACTGAAAACATGCGTTGATTGTTTACTGTCTGATTTTTATCGACTCCGCGCGGTATTTTATTCGTATCAAGCTCGACATCTCATTAGAGCGATCGAGAATGTAACACCGCGATTAACTCGACGCGGGTACGCGCAGATAATACGCATACACTAAGTCCGAGAGCGGTGGACGAGCGAAGGACGTGGAGAGAAGGGGATGAACGAAGGATTAACAGGCGTTATCCGGCCGGAACGAAATGGCAATGTAATTGTGACGGACGGGCCGCCAAACCGCACTGTATCGGTACACTCCCGCCCAAATAGAGGGAAAGGAAGAGAGATGAAGATATATAGAGTTCAAATTACAATACCGGCTACCGTCTGAGCTTTACGCTCCTTTTGCTCGATTCAACTCTCCCTGCCCTCTACGCGCGTCTCCACTCCGAGAATCATGAACGCTACTAGCAATACCATCGACTTACGATCACTTCATTAAACGCAAATTGCTTCCGTAACTTCTGTGTAAAGTGCGCATTCCAATTATCGGCAAATCAACGATTTCACGATTAATCGGACTAATTTTTGCTTTAGATACTTCATGACGTGTCGATTATGAAATTGCAATATGTCAAGTTGATTTCATAAAAGGATACAATTACGTATTGTGTTCGGTATTAATTATGTATTTATATTTTAATTATATATATTAAATTATATACTTTATTTTAATTATATTTACTTTTATCACATTTTAATGCACGGAAAGAATTTTCTTATAAAATTTACCTTAAAAATATCATGGTAGTCGTAGGACAATATTGTATTTCGAAGAATTTTATGTGATTTTTTTTTCTGATTTATTAATATCTAAATACTATATATATTTTTTATTTTAAAACAGTAAAATATAAAATATATTTATCTTTATTAAAGTGTACAATTAAATTTTCAAATATGTTGAACAATTTATTATTCAAACACATACAATACCTTATGTAAATTTTTACAATATAACATAATATTTTCAATCTGACTTAATCGCTCATGACAATTTTATGTATGCAGCATGGTAATTGATCGACATGCTATTTATAACATAAACAAGACAATATATAACAAATTTATCAATAGTAAAAATGACGCAGCATCTAAGGCAGGAGATTCATAATCCAGAAGTGGATTATTCTGGATTCGAATCGTATTAGGATAAGCGTGTTTTTCAAAACATGATATAAATAACATTAAATACATAATCATATGAAGACAAATTTTAAGAAAATAAGAGAATTTTATCTCAAATTGTAAAAATTTTACTTTAGAACATTTTACAATACTGCATGGTAATTTTTATGCAGTTTATAAATAAAATATCTTTTTAGTATTTCAAAAATTCCTATCATTATTTATAATATATTTAATAGATTGCCAAGAGTCGTCCCAAGCTTATCACCACATATGATAAAATTTTTAGTGAATTTTGCGATAAAATATAATGAAAAATTCTCTCCGTGTGTAATATATAAAATCGATATTAAATTTGCTTTAGATAATTTATAATTTACAGAAAAAAATTTGAAGGGAAAAAAGGAGAATCCAGAGTTTATTCATATTTTATTAACGAATTTTTCTATTAACGAATACATTATTCAGATTTTATTATAATATATATACAAAATACACAGTATATAAATTTTTAATTTAAACTGTCTTTTTTACTTTACATTTGAAAAAGCATAAAATATCAATTAAATTTCAGTTAATTTATGACACAATTATGAGAATGGCTATTATATATTATATCTATTATAATGTTATATTCAATAATTTCGGTAATGAATTTATAATGCATCATTAAATGAGCACATTATATACAAACGCTTTTTTAAAATAAATTAATTTTTCTTTACGAGAAATTACTTGTATATTTGCGATTTGTTATCTATCGTAGCTGTAAAATAATATTTCGGCAATAACGCAGTGCGTGTGCATCAGATCAACTGTTTTTGAAATGAGATTAGTGAGTTTTCGAATAGATAGTTATTTTCTCTAAATAGGCTAGTTGACCTAGGTTAAAGCGAAAAAGAATTCCCTTTGACTACGAGATGAAAGACGCGGGGAAACCTCTGCCCTTAATCTGGCTTTAGGTCATGGCCGTGATTTTACGAGACCCGGGTCGCTGTTCCGTACGGATAAGCTTTGACCTACTCCCTTTTACAATTGACATTGGAGGAAAAATTGGCTGCGCTTCGTTCATACCTTAACAACGCATTAAAAGGACCGTCTATTAATCTGTCTAATAATTCAATTTAATTTTTAACAATAAAAAATATAGGATATAAAGGAGATAAAAATATTATTATATATACGTGATAAATGAAATATTTTGATTGAAAAACGGGTGTAGAAAAAATGCAAGAATAAATTATAATAAAAAATTTCAAAGTATAGTAATATATGTAGATTTATTTTATAAGTTTTATAAGCTTCTCCTGAAAGTTTTTACACGAGGATAGTAATATAAATGCTAGTGACTATCTGAATAAAAATTGAAGATGCTATAAAAATTCTAATATGGATCGCTATAATACGTGCTCTCTCATTAAATCCTTCCTAAAACTATTCTCCCAAAGCACCGTTCCCACGGTGTGACAAAGCCTTTAATTCCACGAGCGGGAAATCTAACGTAATTTATGTACAGACACGAGCAATCCCTACCGGAGGATAGGGACAACCTTGAGGCCAGAACGATCATGCTCGGAGATATTTCGTTGCGAAAGTTCGATACACGGCCCGGGAAATCCTATTAAAGTCCTGAAACTTCGGCACGTTGACTCCGTGCTTTCGTTTCCGCTTCCGTTACGCGCGTCACGGAAGACTCTTGCATGAAAGATCATTCTTCCAATCATTTCCTTCTAGGTTCTCATGCGCGAAGCGTTCGAAGTAAAAGAGCTTTTTACAATAAGTTAATGTTGTTGATCTTTCGAAAGCCTCAATTTCCAGCACCAATTGCTTAATCCTTTGCTCATAATGAAAGCTAATTAATCAATACTCAAGTGATACATAAATATATATCATTTAGTTCATATTATATCTTTTCAATATTTTCTCAAATAAGTATACAAATCAAAACTGAAATGGTTTTTCTTTGGGATTGTATGATTAATACTTTCTCAAACTTACCAATCAAAACTCAAGTGGTATAAAAATTTTTTAATACTTTCTCAAACTTATTAATCAAAACTCAGGTTGTTTATCTTTGAAATTGTATGATTAAGGAATATTAAAGAGTGTAATAAAATAAATTTCTTTCAAAACTGCATAAACAGTTCTTTAATCTTGCCTAAAATTTTGAATAAAATTTCTGAAAAATTCATAGATTTTCAGAATTTTTTTACAAAATTTGAGTAAACATCCGGTAATGTCTCTGTGGACTCTTTCTTTGAGTAGCATTTTATCGGAAATGATCGGATTCGTTCATATATCTCCCGCTCCGCGCGCCCCATCATAAAACGCACGTGGCTCACGTGCTGCTTATCAGCGCTTTCCCTCGACCCGAGGGTGCACAGTACCGTGTCAGCACAGGAAGGAACACGTGGTACACCAAACCTTGAATTCACCCGNTTGAATTCACCCGGGCGCGGGCGGTCCCCGCGGGGCGCAGTCGCTTCAAGGACACCTTCGCGCGCGCGGTCGCACAGTGTCCTTAATAAGGAGCAGGGTCAAACGCCACTCCTTGCTGAACACGCGACCGTGACTTCGGTCTCGCATTACTTCAAGCCTGTCGGGTCAAGACCACACGAGCTTATCCGCCTCATCGTCACCAGCTTTAAGTTACGCCCGTGCTATTAAACAACGTGCTGACATCCTCTATTGATTCTTCATGAACGAGAGTGCCCTCCATTCTAGGAAAAATGCTGCTATCAATTACACTACATTAAATTACTTGTATACACAGAAGGGAGTAAGATAAAATAGATTAGGAACTAAAATGAACGCGCGTGTATTAGTTTTTAGATAGCAGAATGAAATAAATGCTTAAAAAATTATTGCATTGTTACTTTTTAACATTTTATTTTATTTTCTCAGCTTTCGCATCAATGTTCTAAATATATTTTTAACAAAATTTAGAAGAGAAAGAATAATCATAATTACAAAAGAAAAAAAGAGAGAGAAACGTTCCTAATAATATGCGTCGTTTCTTTTTATGTATCTTTTGAAAAGCTAGCTACCTCCGGATTTACTACAAATACTGTTGGATCAATTTTCCTTGAAAGTCTCCCGAAACATCTTACGGAACAGGATATCGAGTCGTGAGAGATTTATATCTTCGCGATATAGATCCTATTGTCTACGGAGAACGTGCTATTGGTGCAACTCTCGATCGAATCATCAGCATATTCCTTGAGAATATGGGTAAGATTCCAAGATGAACCGAGCACAAGAAGTGTCGAATCTTCAGCCTGATAAACTCGAGTAACATATACTTGTCGAATAAAACGATATATATATATCATTTTTAAATCGAAAGTAAATTTTATTTTATTTTATTTTATTTAGAGAAAATAATTTTATTTTATTTTTGAAACTTGAATTTTGATGCACAAACCTATAACAGGAATTATTTCTAGTGTAAAGTTAATTAATAACATATTTTTTGTCACGGAGAAAGTATAAATAATTGTGAGTGAACTATATGCCATTCATAAAATGAGAATCAATGACGCCAGCGGCAAGTGACTAAAAGCATAATGCTCGGCGTAAAGATATTATTCAAGAGCATTTTGCTCGCGTTACAGTTGCAACACTGCAGCCACGAAACGATAAGAGAGTACTTATCTGCTACGAACGCGATGCAATTCTGTCCTATCTCAAGGCCTCTTGCCTTTATTTTCACGCTTTGTGGCGGCCCACGTGTCGCAACGGTTGCCGATAAGTATTCATAAAATCGCGCGTCGACGGATGCTGCGGAAGGTAGTAGCGAGCGTGTTCCTGTATCGAAACGCAGAGAGCGCAGGGGATGCTGCTACATATATGTATATATATATATTCGTGTGGGGGTGCCGGATGTGCGCGCGCGCGTTTCTTCGCAAGTAGGTCAATCGAAGAAGCGATACGGGAGTGAGTTTCCATTTTCACGAGACTGGCTTCGATTGCACTCGCCGCCGCAATTAGCGGCGGCACAAACGACGATTTGTACAATTGGGAGAAAAAATATAATCAAGAGATAGAGCTCGAGCGATCCGCTCTCCCGATTGAACCCCCGATACTTTCAGCCAAACGAAAGCTTTGCGATTAAACAATTATTAATGGCGACGATGCAGATAATGTATAATACATTGTACAGAGGGATGTCTCATTTCTCATGCATTATTTTTATAAGTACGTTGATTAAGTTGAAGTCGATTTTTCATTAGCGAAAATGTCAAGGGAAATTACCCTTTACCGCATTCTTCTAGTTTTAGCATCATATGTCTTTATAATTGAGTTTTTTTCAATCCAATTCAAATTCTGTCAAAGGAAACTCTATCTGAACTTAAAAATTTAATTTGGCAATACATTTTGTTCTCTAAAGAGTACAATTAATTTAATTTAGCTCACGTAAAAACGTTTCTTCACTTATATACAATTCAAAAATTGCTATGCATTCATTAAGGAGAAGTAGACTCTAAACTGATTAGAGTTATCGTTATTAATTAAAATATAATACACTCGAAAAATGAGATACTTTGTGTAATCATATTTTGAAAAATAACTGCGTTTATAAATAATAGCAATGTAATGTTTAGTTTTTATGATTTTCATGTCATTGTAATTTAATTTATCACAGTGACTAATTACTCAAAAAATTACATATTTTCTTTGTGTATTCTATTATAATGTAATTTCCGATTTATCTGTTACTTGAAAATTAGAATTAAAACGTCATATTTCCAGTCGTACATTTATTCTTACAGAACACTTGGATCTTGAATAGAAGATACTAAAGAAAATCACAAAGACCATTGCAATTATTTCACGAAAACGTCGTCTTTAAAGGCTGTGCATTATTTATGTTTCATGAGGCTGCTTCGCTTTAGCCACACAAACCAATGACGGATATTAATTACCGCTCCTCTGGGTCGCTTCTATTGCACGCGGAGGAGAGGGCAAGGGGAAAGATGAGACGTAACTCTTTAGCCGCGAGACGCGTAATTAAATCGTTCCACGATGCTCTGAGGCTTTAATCGTGAGAGATGTAATTTTTCAACGCTTCTCTTGTGAGAGATCGAGCCCGGTTTTTTTAATTGCTTCGAAGTTTCTTCCTGGCCTCTGTTAGCATTCGGAGGTAAAAATTTCGTCGAATATCTAATTGGTTGCAACACTTCGCGCGCTCCTCTAATTCGCCGCTTTTACGCGCGCGAAAAGTATGTTCATGGCTTCTTTTTCCTCACAGCTCAAACAATTAGGAATGCCGAGAATTCTTCCGCGTTCAGTTATTCCGACCATCGGGAGAAAGTTCTTATAGTCGAGGTTTTTTCAGTCTATTTAAAATATTTGCTTTGTCCAAGCGAATATCCTCTCTTACATCTGGGTAATACGAACAGAATGCTTCCATGTTTTTCAAAAGCTGTTTTTTTTCACCTAAATTGTATGCCTAATGTGAAAGTTAAGCTCGTTAAAGTTTCTTATAAACACCAGTGTAATTATGGTTCGTAGAAATTATTTCGTATTATCCTGCACATTTCTTTCTTCTCTGTATCAACCTTACTATTTTCTCATATTCAGGGTATCTCTTTAAATGTCAAAACTTTGAGAGGGTGTAGAGGATCGATTTAAAAAATGTTCTTTAGAGATATGCTCGTTTTTGTTTCGCTTTGGAGAAAATTGCAAATAAAAGACAAAACGTAGTTTTTATTTTTACAAGTACTTGCTTAATGTGGACAATGTTTAATCTCTTGCAGCAATGCAAGCATCGCATCTAGTACGAACAGCTCGTGTTGCAGCCAAACACTGATCTGATGAAAGGTGCATTGCATTCACGATTCGGTTTCTCAATTGCTCTCTTAATATTAATGTTTTCGTGTACGATTTTAGCGACGATAATACTTCAGAGATAGTGCGAGAGTACGCGCGCTGATTTTCAAATAGAAAAATGCCGGAATGATGAGTCAAGAAGTCAACATTTTGAACAATATCTACATTAAGCAAGTGACAACTTGAATAAATAAGTGTGAAAGAATATGTAATAAATAAGTATGAAAATGTGTGAAGACTACGTTTTGTCTTTTTTTGCGATTTTCTCCAAAAATGAAAATATCTCTAAAGTACAGAAAGTTGTTTCTTAGTTTATCGATCCCCTACACGCTCCCAAAGTTGTGACATTTAAATTCAGGGCATCTATATGGCTGTATAATGCAGCATTGTTTCTTTTTTATATTTTTTTACATTCCTAATTTTTATTCGCATTATACATCCTATTTCATTTCTCTCATTGCTATTTTGTTGTCTGTACACATTTCACCTGTTTTTTTGTCACACGTACAATGTCTATCCTGTACGCTTTCTTTTTGCATCTCATTTCTTTTTATAGGTAAGAAAAATCTTCCTCCCCGTATACTCTAAGGAATTTTATTCCAGGGTACGATAAATTTACCTAGCTATCTTTATCCACATCTATTTCTGCAGCATTCTTTATTTTTTTATGCGCGAGCAACGATTTTCGCCGATATGTTTACAAAGATATCGGCCCTGAGAGTGGCCGTGCGAAAAAGGCTGAAAGTTTAGCGGGTTGCCCCAGTTTTCCGAAAGAGCGGCGGCTGTGTGGCGGCGGCG
>QKQZ01055742.1:0-13119 GCA_003595255.1 Solenopsis fugax | reverse complement strand
ATCTTCACATTTTTCAGATTTTATAAGATTTCTTCAGAAATTATAGAAATAGCAAGTCTTAGAATATATCAGAATTCACATATATAAAGATTTCTAGAAAAGATGACTTATACATTTTATTTATATTTATACTATTTTATTTTATTTTTTCATAATTGCTCTGAAAGAAATCTTTTATCTGTTGTAATAAAATTGAATGACAATTGAACTGACAGATGTGTGGTGGGGTTTTATTTCTTATAAAAAACTGTCCTGAGTAGAATAAAAGACGCAGCATTATAACATCTCTCAACTCAGTGGGATTTTAACGAAATGATAATAAAATGTTTTAAAGACGAAACCTCAAAAAAGCCTTCAAAATCAAAGTAAATAAATTTTGATTAAAAATTGATTTGATTTTGAAATAAATATTTTGAGTACAGTATTTTAAACATTATATTGACATTGGATTTATTTATTGATTTCAAATTGGAAATTTTCTGAATGTTATAAAATTTATACAGAAATTCTGAAAAATTATATAAAAAATTCTGAAAAATTATATTAAAAAATTCTGAACTAAACTTTCATCAGGCAAGAGTCAACTAAATAATGGGATAAAACAGAACGACGAATAGCTTACCGTCTACCGTGTGTTGAGTATATGACTAGGTTCCTAAGAATGAGAGCTGCCGTTAGGCGAATACTTTTGGTCACTGGACCTTCGTTGTCATCCTGCAAAACAAAGACACACAGTTGACAATCGATCGTTCACACGCGCTTGCTTTCATACACAGAGACAACTGATGACAAACAACAAATGAAACTCATTAATCTTTGAAATGCTAAAAAAGATGTTGTGAAAAATGCATTGATGTAGTTTCGAAATTGTACGATGTTTGTTCTACTGAATGCGTTATGGGAGCCGTGTTAATGTGTAGTAAAGAAGCGCTGCAACTTCTTAGCGAAACTGCAGTTCGATATCTGTCCTGGACAGTCACGCGTGTATTCGACGTGTCGTGTAACAGACGACGACGAATCCGTATATTCTTGCACCTTAACCACGTTACAACAAATATGACAAGGACGCACACATATCACACATAAACATATATCCAGAGAACCTACGGATCTAGCAACGTCTACTTGGTATGTAGGAGTCCGGCTTCTCTGCTGTTCTATCGAAACGAGCGCCGTGCCAACACCCTCCTAACATGAGTATTATAAGTTCGACGCATGTAAAAAAAGTACAAATGCTAGCTACAAAATGTAATGTCGAAAATAAAAAAATAAAAAAAGACATGCTACAACAAAACGGGAAAAGGTAAAACAAATGAGGTTCAAGGGGGAATGACATGGTGTGCAAAAACAGAAACTAAAAAAAAGCAACAGAGAGACGACAGCAGCAGCAGCGCAACTGGAGCTGTAGCTGCGTCGCGATTTCTTTTTCAATTCTCAATACATTTTTACCTGTTCCGGTGGAGAATTTTGCCCAGGTCTGGGGGAAGAAGAGCTTGAAGTGGCTGCAGCGGGCTTGGTCGGCCTTTGCTGCTTTGCCAAGAGAGAACAAGAAATTTCGTTAAATTAACCAATCAAAGATCAAGCAGAATCGAAGACTGTCGGGTGATTTTATAGAATCAATATTGTAACAACATGATAGGAAGAAAGATTGTAATATGTGTATTTCGAGATGTGTAATAAGTGTATTTAAGATTATAAATTTGTGTATCTTTGTATATCTTTACTATCGATGTATTCTATTATTGAAAGTTTGCCTTAGACTAGATTTGTATAGAATATATTTTGCTTAACTCTGTTCTTTCGTTCGGGTCTACGATTTTATCTTCAATTATAGTGGAGATGGAAGTAAAGATAAAATTATTTTTTTAACTGCAATTATTCTACAAATATTACTCCGAATGTTTTTTCAATCTTATATTCTCGCAAATTTTTCATTTTTAGTTAGTACGTATTGACTAAAATTATATACAGATAATCATTTAAATATGAATTTAACACATTGTACGCTATCTTCATCGAAAAAGCAAATGTTCGCAATTTTTTGTCTGCTGAACATTTTATAAAAAAATCTCTTGTTAAACATTTAATATTTATTTACCTTTAATTTAATAATCAATAGTTGAAAATTTAACAATACTGAAAATATATAAACATGCTTCTTTTCCTATTACAGCAAACTATAAAATCACCATACATATTTATATTTTCTTTTCTATACATTTCATATTTTTTTTACAGCTAAAAACTTGTGTTGATTTGTATTTCTTCACATGTGCATTGAATATTGAAGTTTTAGTGCAAAAGATAGGACTGGAAAATAAAATCTATTCAGTACACGTCTCGAATGCATAAATTTCGTTGTACGGCAGGATCGGCGTATAATGTATCAATATTAAATGCGTAAATTATAAATAAACAATGAACGAACGGTAGAGTTAAATTTTATATTCTCAAATATGTTTCGGAATTGCAAAGCGATAGCTTAAAAACTTACCATTAACTCCTTAGGATTAACGAATTCCAGAGCATGCCGTTTAATAGCGTGGAATGCCGCGTTGGGTGCGTATCCGGGATGATGCGGAGTCGGGGGCGTAGATGTGGAGACTTCGGTTTTACCCGTCACCGTCAACTGTTTCCTCCTCATCGACATTGTCTGCGGAGAAGAAAAGTCGCGAGTGTAAAACTCACGGTATCAAGTATCGTCCGAAATCAATAAAAGCTCGCGAGAGAGTAAAATACAAGTATTACTTACGTCCGCATTACAGTGCCTATCGTAGAGATGCGTCATTAACGAGAACTTGCGTCTCTTGAGGGCATCGCAACTCGCCCACAGACATAGTATCTCCTCGCCACCACTCGGACAATGGGCCTCACAAACGTGAAGATAGACTTCGTGTGGTGTTTTAAATTGTCTGTAATTATTGAGATATTTTACATTAATTCAATATCTTATAGATAAATATATTTTATTTAATAGCTTTTGTGAAATCATTTGATAAAATTTGTAAAATAGGCAGATTTTGGCCTCCAGAGTAGCAAATAGAAATGATATGTTTATTTGTAGTTTTTAAGCTGCGTTGAATCTGATTTTGACCTTTAAAAAATTTTAATTTGTTGGGAAAGTTAATAAAAGTGTAAAACTATAGTAAAATAAACAATATTAAATAACAATCGACTGATATGTGAATAGAAATTAATAAATGAAGAAGGCCTTATTTGATCAAAGCGGCTTTTGGTGCTTAAAAATATTTTTTTCGTGAACCTTACAATTTCCAGTAGTAAAATACTACAATAGAATACAAAATATTTCGAGAAAAAGTTCTTGAAAGATGTAATGAAGAACAATGCTCTCAAGTGTCGTAGTTTTAAAATAGTTCCCATCGATGTTTTTGATTTTAGTTATTAATTTTATTTTTATGAACAATAATCTACTATGACCGAAAAGTGATATTTTTTTTATTATAGTAAAACATGAATTATTAGAAATGAGAGCATTATCATATTTTACTAGCAGGAAAACATGAATTAATATGTTTATAAAGCTCAACAATAATAATTCATTAAGTGCTAGATGTTTAATAGCTTATGTGCTAATTTTAGTACTTTCCCGATAAATTAAAATTTTTTGAAGATCAGAATCAGATTCAGCATCTCAAAAACTACAGAAAAACATACAGCTTTTATTTTCTTCGGATGCCAAAATCGCCTATTTTACCTATTGATCTTAAAATTTTGAAAATTCGTTTTTGAACTTACCTAAGACAGCCCCGCCACTCGCACAAGTAAGCATTGGGATCGATTTTGATCGTGATGGTTTTACTTTCTTGCAATGGCTGTTGTTGCTGCTGTTGTTGACTCGTAGAAGGTTTCGATTCCGGCTCGGTAGAGGTTGACGAACTCGCCGTCTTCACGACTTTGGTAACGGGCGACGGTTTGACAGCGGACACACCGTGAGTAGCCGCTGCCTGATGCGGAGTTGTGGGCCTAGTGGGCGGCGGCGTAGACGCCGGGGTAGGCGTCACCACCCTGGACGGCACACTGGTAGACACCGGAGTTTGCTGAGCCATCGCTGGGATCGTAACGGTCACCGTGTTCGGGTTGGTCTGTGCCACCGAGCTATTGACTATGATAGAGGCCTGCGGGATAGTGGCGGACGTAGGTACAAGGGGTGGTGGGATGTTGCTGAGCGCCGAACTTTGCAGAATTGGACGAGGGACTTGCGTCACGACCACCTGCTGTCCCTGCGGCGTCACTGCCACCATCTTCTGCGGGGTCGGCTGCGCAGCGGCCTGCGGCTGCAATATGATAATTGTCTTGGTACCGGTCCCCTGTTGCTGCGTCGTCTGCGCCACAAGGACAGTTTGCGCTTGTCCCTGCACCAGAGCCGTCTGCGGTTGTGCCAATACGTAGTTTTGACCGGGTACTCCACCCGACACCACGTATTGCAGCTGCCCGCCTGCGCTTTGCTGAAGAAGCACTTGCGGTTGAGGCGGAGGTGGTCTGCCCTTCATCGACGCGGTAGGAATAATCATCTGGTTGCTCGACGGGATCGTTTGCTGCACGACTATCTGTCTAGGTGCTGTCACTATGAGTTGCTGTTGTTGATGCGGCGATGATACTTGCGGCTGATTGATACTCGCAATCTGATTGATGAATATATGAGGTTCTTCCTTAATGTGCAGAGTCGGTGGATCTTCTTTTACAAGAAGTGGCGCCGCTTCCGTCTTTACGTGAAGAGGAGGAGGAGGAAGAGAAGCCGGAGTCGCCGTTGCCACCGCCATCGTTGCCGTCGTTGCCATCGCTACTGTCGCCGTCGCTGCCACCGCTACTGTAGCTGTCGCCGTTGCTGATACTGTTGCCGTCGTCGCCGCCGTTACCGTTACCGTCGTCGTCGCCGTCGCGGTCGTTAGTGCCGTCGCCGGCGTTTCTTCTTTTATTGTGTCCTTGTTAACGTTCACTTGTTCTTCTAGATCCATCTCATCTTCTATGCAATCCGCCGCGAGAGCGGCATAGAGATTCGCCGCAGTGGAAGAAACGGTCGCTTTCTCACTGTCCTTATCGTCGTCCTGCTCCTCGGATTTTATACTCGATACTGTAGACTCTGCTGTAGTCGAGTCGACCGCTGGATCCGGAGACATCGTGCCGTTGGAATACTTTGGCTTCTTGATATCCAGCTCATCCGATTCGCTGGCTGATCTCTTGATTCCTCGTGGCGCCTCAATCAGAGTATCCTCCGACACTTCGTTCTGTATAACATTACCGCTCTCTACCTCGGACTTCATCTTCAGTTCGGTGGGAGATTCTTTTAATACTTTCTTGATGTGATTCTCCACCAAATCCATCTCTTTCTCGTTAATCGAGTTTTTGCTGAGCACACCGTTTAGAATCGGCTCCTTGTCAACTTTCCTCTCGAGCAGGTCCACCAGCATCATGCTTTGTAGCGGTTTATCCTTCGAGCTCACGCTCGACGAATCCTTGGACGAACCGTCATCCTGCGCATCAATGTCCATGTTGTTGTTCGCCGGCGCGCCGTTAAGCAAAATACCTTCGAAACTCGTCGGCATGTTCTCCTCCTCGACCCTGAAGGAACAGTCCCTGCTGCCGCCGATGCCGCTGCTGGACGCCAAAGAGTTGTTGGTAGAATCCGAATCCTCGGCAATGGAAGAGCACGTCACTCGTTGATTCGTCTTGTTCGGTGTACCGGTGGCGACGTTGACCGTCGTCGTCAGGGGCGGACGACAGACCTTCGGCGAGGAAGATATGTGGTTTTCAGTCGAGTTCATCACCGTAGCCGTGGACGTGATAATTTGGTTGACATTGTCATTATCGTTTACTTCAGTCTGGAAATGAGAAACAAATGAGAAACTCAATACAGTAAGGTTTCGCCAAGTTGTAAACTTGTAAAAGCGACGACTACGCACCTTCTCGCAATTATTAGTCACAATGAACTTGGCTCCGTTGAGCCTTTGTATCTTTTTGGCAGGAATGGGTGCGATTGCCGGTTTTTGCTTAGCATTGACGGGAGTCTTTGGGAGTACCGTGGCTGGGGTGGCCGCGGGTGCAGCAGGCTGCATCACACCCGTCATCTGCTGCTGTAGTAACCTTTGTTGTTGTTGACGTTGGGCAACCTAGGTAGAATGTCCATGATAATATTAACCGGGGAAAATAAATCAATTCCCATATTTCCAAATCTTTTTTTTCTCCACAATCTTATCACTTTTCTCACGCGCACATTGATTTTATTATAGATTTGTATACGGAATGTCAAAAGAACAATCGAATTCAACAATCAAAAACCATGCTGTTGTTAGTACTTGATATTACGAGTACTCTCATTTAAATCTCAGAACAACACTGTTAAATAATGATTCTTTTTATTATAAAATATTTGTCAAGAAGGAAAGGAGAGAGAGAGAGAGAGAGAAAGAGAGAAAGGACATTCTCTGGTCTGAATTCATATTGCAAAAGAACAAGGAAGTACATAACAAAATCTGAATACATCAACCACACTACATCATAAGCAGACATTTTGACAAGTACTAGTTAAAAAAAGAACAAAACGTAAATGCATATATTTATTATATTCCTGCATAGATAGCATACTGTGATAATTCATCTAAAAATCAAAACAAATATCTTGATAGGAAATTCTGTAATATTTCTGTAATATTTCTACAGTAGATTCTATAATAGCAAATAAAATTAACAAAAAGTTAAAATTTATCTTGCATATAATAAGATAACTGCAATTTACTCACGCATACAAGAGACAATTTTTATAGTAACCTATCTTTATTTTAAATTATATTATCTATTACATGTGTAATTAATTCAAAATCCTTAATATTTTCTCTTTATATATATTTTTCTTTATATATATTTAAAATGTTATTAAAATATTGAGAAAACGAGATTCTCAAGATTTTCCCTTATGAACTATTAAACTCTCGCAAAAAAGCTATTGAAACTAATAATGTAGAATATTGAATACGAATTTTCCAATAATTTTCAATAGTTTTTTTTCGCGAGTTTCCAATAACAGTATTTTTTCATAACAGTTGATTAGGTAGAAAAAATTTTCTAGAAAAAATAGAAGAAAAAATTGAACTACTTATTCTTGTTAATATACAACAATGATACCTGGTTGCTGGTTATTAGCTGGTTGGCACTGATGCTGGATGCGATGCTAGCAGTAGTGTTTGTTACGCAGGCAGTAGGGGTAGACACACAAGTCGCAGCAGCACTGGGCATGCAGTCGCTGCTGACTGTTACCTTAGTAGCCAATAGGCTTTTTATTATGGAACTCGATGTAGTGCCACTTCGATTATCTTCCTTAGCAACTACCTGGACACATTGTAATTGTGGCTGCGGCTGCGGTTGCTGCTGCTGCGGCGTTTGGGAGCCGCTCGCTAGCAACGCTTGGCTCAGATGCGGATGCGATACTGATACCTAATCGACAAGGAGGCAACATACAAATTTCAACCACCACAACAAGTCACAACTTCGGAAAGTATAGTTTAAGCGTTTTACGTGAGCACATGCTGCGATATATCTCGTATGTTATAGCGTGGCTATTGTTTACGCAGTCGGAAGAAGCGTTTGACAAGCGTAAATCACAGACAATACATTGATTCTTGATGAAAATAATTCTGGCTGTTATATTTTCCAAGACCGCAGCGACGATTGCGAATAGAAAATATGAAGTATCTCATCCTACGTAAAATTTTATATAATAGTAGATTTGGCAAATAAATCTGAAATTTTTTTTTCGCAAAAAAAGAAATGAAACGAACATTGCTCTTATAGTTTACTCTACTTATCTACACGATACTCGACGGTCACAGAACTAAGTTGAGGATTCACGTGACATGCAAAGGGAACTCTCTCACCCTTAAGTTACAAGGAAGTAGCTTTAGCTCGTGTTAAAAGGGAAAAAACCAACGGTAAGAATAGCATTATAAAGCTACAACATAACCAAAAGTGAGAACCAAGGTAATAAACGAGAATGGCAGAGAATGGTATAGAGAGAGAGCTTAGGATTTCGGACCCACCTGACTTTTAGAATCAACCTTGGTCACTGGATTTTGGGACTGGCTCGAGGTGTTGTTGGACGGGGGTTTCGGCGGTGCGGACAATTGGGCCTTGAGGATGGGAGATGCGGGGGTGGAGGTCGTTTGCGTCCCGGACGACGCGGCGGGACTATCGACCTGGGGAACGGCCGTGCTATCGGGTGCGGGACTTATATTCTTGACTGTACGCTGTTGAACAGGAAGCACCTTTACTGGAGTAGTGTTGACCGCCGGAATCGGAAGTGTATTAGTCGCGACGGCGGTGGTGATTTGGCTCGGATAAGTGATCGGCGTGGGTGTGCCCCGTACTCGGATGCCTTCGTAATACTGGGTACCGGTATTTTCGCCCTTCAACGGATTCGGCCCCACGATATTGCCGAAAACGGATCTGCGCAGAGTACAATGTTAAAAAAAAAACACTACATCATGTGAAATATTATGACATTGATTTGTCTCGAAGTAATCACCTGACGCATCTGGGAAAATGCAATGGTGCTATCACGCCTCGTCTACCGATTTTCGTGCAGCAGCCGAGATATTTTTTATACAATTCCTCCTGTTCGATGCGTACGCCGGGTGCAAGTTCGAAGGTCGTTTTTACCCAGCTTAGAGCGAACTGTTCGTTCTCCTGAATAATCTGCTGATGCGCGTTTTGCTGTTGAATCGCATTAGCTGTCTCCACCGCTTCTATAAACGCGAACAGGAATGAAAAAACAACGTAAGAAAAAAAAGCAATCTGCAATTCCATTCCTCTAAGGCAAAAAAGATCTCGACATACTGTGCGTTGTCGACTTGGTCGAAGTTGTGGCGGGAGTTGTAGGTCGAGAAGACGCTGGACTGGCAGGCGCCGGCGTCGTGGTAATCGCAGCCGGCGTAGACGGAGGAGTGGACGCGGACGCAGTCGTTGTGGCTGGTGTAACAGGAGTGGCGGGGACAGCGGGGACTTGTCCTGTGGTGTTCTGCTGTGCCGCTACTGTGGACACCGTCTCGACCACCCGCATGAGAATGCAAGCCTTCGGGCCGTAACTCTGTGCCTCCACAGTGACGAGGGCGACCAGCGTATCGATGGCACCGCGGACCCGCGCGACGCTCGTGCATGGTCTCTCACCCAGCGACGTTAAAGCGTACAGACATTCCAGAGTATACACTAAGAGGGCTATGTCGCTTAGAGCTAGAAATCTGCAAGCAAATACGACCAAGTCTCGCATTATAACAATGCAGTGCACTGAAAATACTCGTGATCACTGTCGATAGTGCTAATGAAAAGTATCGTAATTGTGTGTTTTCAGGAAATTATAATGAAATATTATTGTACAACAGTTTTTTTTATTGAGTTTCAAATTAAAAAATAGGCAGAAAATTTTGTTAACTTTATATGAAAAACTATTGCAAAATGTTTGTCCGAATATCGAATTACAATACTTTTCATTAGTAATTGAAGGATTTCCTACAAAAATCAAACAAGTCTAAAAAAATTAAATTTTCAGGAAACAAAATACTCTTCGTTTTCAAATCGTTTATTGTAACATATAGTAGTTTTCCTCTGGACATGTAGATATAAGAAAGAAGTTGTAGGACTTAATATTTTGAGAACCCAATTAAAAGAAAAAGTAAAAATCTCTGGACTGTTTGCCAAATTTTATATTTACTTATTTATCCCATAATGCTAAGGTCGCTCTGAAACTAATGCCTCTTAATTATTTACATGGAAACTACAACAGATATAAAGAGCACAATAACATTATTTGATAGAGTACATTCTCAGCTACAAAAAACACCATTTTTTAAATAGTCACTATTCTTAATTATGTATTTTCGCCAATGATGAACAAGTTTGCACGTCATTCGTAAAAATCTGCACCAAGTGACCCACACCTGCTATGACGGCGTCGTTACTAGGAAAATGTTGCCACAGTTCATCTTTCATCGACTTGATCAGATGGACAGTCAGAAATCCTAGACTGTCCTACATCCACTATATAATCCGATTTGGATTTGGCGGATTTTTACGAGCGCGGCACGCAAACTCTTGTTCATCGATTTCAAAAATGCATAGCCAAGAATAATGATTGTGTCAAAAAAAATTTTTGTAACTGAGAATGTGCTCTATCAAATAGTGTTATTGTAGTCTTCGTATTTGTTGTAAGTTCCATGTAAATAAATATAATAAAAAGAAGGCATTAATTTCAAAGTGTCTCTAGTATTTTACATTTACTTTTTTATGACGTTATAAAGGTTAAGAACGTATAATTTAAAGCCAGAACAAAATTATTAATGATGTGATGCTATTGACAGAGATTTGATTTGACGTCATAATCTAGATTCTTTTTTTAAATGGATTTGTTTGATTTTTTTATGGGAAACTTCAATTATTTTATACAATAATTTTCTCTTGAGTCTGAAATTAAAACATGAACATAAAATTTTGTTTTTAGTGATACATTTGGTTTCAATAATACATTTTTCATGCGATTCAAATAGCATTAAATGAAAAACTATTTTGCAGGATATTTGTCCACAAATATTCAGTTACAACACTTTCCATTAATAATTACATTTTATGACTTTTTTCGATAACAAAAGTTTGTAAAAATTAATCGATTTCTGTAAAGTAACACACTAAAAAAAAAATACACATAAATACATATTTACCTGCATATAAGTTCATATACATTGTCAGCCAGACCAAACGTGACAATTTCTTCGTTACTGTCTTGCTGGCTGATCTTGTTGAGTACCTCCAGGCAAGATATAACGATAAACCTGTCCTGGGACTCGATTCCCCTGGCCACGCACGTCAGGATGACGTCCGTTATCCTTTCGCCGGCTTCCTTTAAAATAACTTCGTTCGCTATGTTCCCTAGTATGTCGAAGCCAAGCTGATGCAGATTGCTCCACCTCGCTCTCACGCACAGTAGCACGAAACGTAGGAAACACCGGTTCCTGCCTAATATCGTCGCGTTTTCCGGCGTAAAGCTGAGGTTTCGTAGGATCGACGCGATCTGTAGCACGCGCTGCCCATATGGATCCTGCGTACCTAACGTCCGACCGACGCAAAACAGATCCTTGTCCTCTTCCTCGAACTTTATGGAATTTTGGTTCTGATCTTTCAGGTTCTCGTCGGAGTGCAAGACAAGCGAATCTAGCCGCGGGCAATCTGGAGGTACCTGGAATCCATACAATGAACAGCTTTTAGAGTTTTGAAAACAAGGAGCTCAATAAAGTTTCTTAGAGAGTTCATATACATATACAGGAGACGAACAAAATAATGTTAACACCTGGGAAGTACACTATTTGTTTTATTAATAAAAGATTAATAAATTATTTGTTTTTAATATAGATCTACCCTTGTTGAAATAGAGTCAATATTTGAATAGTCACTACTAGAATATTGTCCTATTCTTTTAACAAGGCATAGTATATTGAAAACAATGTGTATTGAAAACAAATGGTAGGCCAATCTCTTATTAATAAAACAAGTACTTCCCAGGGTGATGACATTTTTTTTGTCCTCTGTATATGTCGAAAACTCAGAACGAGTCTCAGTTCCAGCGGCTTCAGGTTATTCCTTGAAGATCAAGCTTGAATATCAGATAACAAAAAATACGTATATATCTCACCACTTCGACATCGATCAGCGGCGTGGGTTCCTCGTTCTCCGTTATCAACGCAGCGACGTCCTGCTTATTCTGCTTCTCTTTCTCGAGAGTCTTCCGTCTAGAAAACGTCGGTAGGCTGGTGGGCGGCTTCTTCATAAAGGTCCTCTCGTTCGTGAGGTCTATCACATCTTGGGAATCGAGCACGTCCGACCAGAAAGAATTGATAGAATAGTTACGGACGCGCGAGTACACTTCGATGAAGAGTTGTCGCGTGCCAGGCGAGTCGAAGACACCGGCGTGCGCCAGGAGGATGTTCACTAGACGGGGATACTTGTCGAGCCGTAGGGTGTGCTTGCCCTCGTTTGACAAAAGGGTACAAACATTGATGGCGAAATCCTGCTCGTTCGGCAGCGGCGACAAGAGTGACAACGCAAGCTTATCGTAATTCGAGGACTTGTAAAGATCCGACGAGAGCCCGTTGTAATCGCGCAGAGATTCTGAAAATAGAGACGAAAAAATGGCTTTAGTATTTTATATACGCAGAGAGACATTAATTTTATTTAAAACCAATAATTTTATTTATATTCGAATATCATTTATTAAATCAATCTCGCTCTAGATGACTTCTATTGGTAGATAAGAGAAAGAGAAACATCTCATCCCTTGAAAAGCTTGTAACTACTATATAGAAATGTTTATTTTATCTATCATATCTTGATATTGATATCTTAATATTTAAAATTATCATAATTTATAGTAAATTTTTTTCATAGTTGGTAGAACTATATAAACATAAGATTATTATTAACATTATATCAGTAATAACTACAAAAATGGAGCTTCTAATCATAATTCTTTTATCGTGCAATTATAGTCAATTATAAATACCAGATACTTTTCTCAGTGTAGAATTCGACAATCAAAAGTGATCAATTGTGATCATGATAATTACGTCAATCATCTTTTGAACGTAAGAAAATCATCGGGATACACATATTCGACGTTGCCTCGCATTATATTAGCTACTCTCATTATAATTACGTTAATGTAATATTAATGGATATCGCACGTACTTTAGATGAATGGACGCGTGGATCGTGCAAACGTTTACATACCTAATATCCATCATAAAATCTTCCGACGATTTTCAAGCATACATCGTATAATAAATTCGTCGATGGTTCAATTAAAATAATTGAAATACACAATTATCTAGCTGGCTAATTAAAATAATTACAACACGCTGCGTCTTTCAAAATGCACGTTTTGTCTTATAGAGTCAACATTAAACATCGGCCGAATCAAATATATACTTCACACATATTTGCTTAATTAAATACCTTCCGACAAGTGCACCGCAGATGTGTATCTGACGGGATATAGTTCACCATATATATATACGAGGGTGGTCCGATAAGTACTTAGCCTCACCGCCCGATGGCGCCACTATC
>QKQZ01055741.1:0-10423 GCA_003595255.1 Solenopsis fugax | reverse complement strand
CTCCGCACTGCTGTAATTCCGGCCGACCGTTTCGTCGCCGTTTCCCTTCGTTCTCTCCACGACGCTTCCTCCTCTATTATCTCGATATACGTAGACGTACGCCGAGCAATGCTTACCGTTACAAAGGGGGTCGGGCCATTTAGATATCGATTTGCAATTTCGCCGGCAATTACGCAAGGCGCGGAATATGTTCATACAGATTAGATCAGATTAAATGAATATTTACGAGACGCGAGGGCGCAACACGAACACGTTCTATCAACCGGTCCTGCTCTGCAATAAGAATATACTTTTCGATATGAATTACGACGCCTCGTTATATTCAGTAGGCAATAACGTCGCGACATCGGCGACTTTTCGCCCTCGTTAATTGCCTTCACAACCCTCTAAAACGTTCTACGGGGGTTCGCAGCAGGCTTTCAAGCGCTCGTATAACCTTTCGCGAGAGTTAGAAGGCCGTTCGAGTCAACGATGGAATAAAAAGACGGTAGACTACTACTATTTCATTCGCGTGAAACGTCTTCATTCGTCGTGCGCCATCAGCTGGTGGTCCGAGAGAGAGGCGCGCGCGATGCGTCACGTTTTGCGAATCCGATCCTTCTTGGAATCTTTTTTTAGGACCGAATCATGGATCAATAAGGATATATGAATAATACTCTGTACTCACGTACGTACCATTCGTGACTTATATTCGTTTACCCGTATGCCGCGCACGTAAAACGCACAGGTACGAAACTAATTTGCGATAAATTTCGGCCCGAGCGTCGTTACGCTGTTTACGATCGGGAAGATTCCATCGGCGAACTTTTGATTGCCGTAAAATATGGTGCAGCTCACTCCTGCGCAACTCCTGCTCGCCGACTGCGTCGCGCCAAGTAGGTAGAGTAGAATGTCGATATTGAACGACCATTTCGATGGTACGGCTGGGCGGAGGATCTCGGTTTTCAATTTTATCTTTCGAACGATACCTCGATAAACTCCTTTATTGGGCGCCCAGACCTTGATGGGAGGGGGGAAATCGTTATAGCGTGCAGATCGCGTTGCGTTCACCTCTCCCTCGCCTATGAGAGCTCCTCGGGGAGCGGGTGGTAAGTTAATAACTCGGTAATTAGATAAAAATGATAGGAGACGTCGGTATATTGGATACTAGCATCGTGCAAATGCAATTACCCGCAGTATCGTGTGGAGAGTTAGTAGACTGTGCAGGATGCTCCATCAATATCGTATTTCTGTCAATAAGAGCTTCTCTAACGTACTTGGCGATATTTGCTTTATACCAAAAATAGGACGAAGCTTTTTTTCTGTCAATTTCTCTCATTTAGCTTCGAGTGTCAAATGGATTTCACTTTGACAGAAAAGTGATTTGAACGTGGCAAACAATATACGAATAATGAACACCGTTATCACTTTTGCCATTTATTTTAAATCGTTGTGCATTACAAGTGTTTATAAATGGAAATATTTCACTTTATATCGGGCCACGCGCCAGCTTAAGACTAGATTCTACTTTTTTTGGTTAAAAAAATCGATTTTTTTTTTACATTTTTTACATCTTTATGATGTTTAGACTCTGTTTGTACGATTTTGCAGTATTTCAGTTATTTAAGAAGACATGTAACACGTATTCATCGTAAAACTTATTCTATATTCTTAGAGAGTAAACCATTTTTTTTTCTTTTTTTGGCCTAAACACATGATCCGTCAACAAGCTAATAAAACTAGACCTGACTAGAAACCTTGACCTTGAAACTTTCATCCCTATTGTATGTGTAACCCCTTCCTGCTATTATAAAAGCTTATTATAAAATTCATTCCGCTTTAGCTTATCTCTATTTCCTAATAATAAAATACATTCCAAACTTTTGCAAAGTCCGATTCATGCATTCTTAAGTTAGTTCTCGTTCAAAGCTCTAACGAACAGCATTTATATATATTATATATAAGCAGCCAGAAATAAAAGAGTTTTTCACAGAACAAGTCCTGATTTAATTCTATCTTATTACTACATTACACTTTAGCACGTAATAGATATGACCTGCTGAACCCAACGATGCACTCACTGGTGCGACACGATCGTATAAAGTCGGATTATTCAACCAATTGATATGTAATTGAAAATTGCTTGTGATGAAAATCTTCGCTTTTCTTTATATAGAAAACAGCACAGATCTGCAAGGTACATTTTTGATCGATCACAGTGACTAAAAAGTATGTAACTAATTTTACTCGATATTTAGTTTAACTTTAACTTTTTAGTTTAACTTTTTTCTTGAAAACATGTTTTTTGATATCCCGAATAGGATCTCACGAACTGATTAACCGATTGAATCAGGCCAAATTGTATGAAAATTAGATACTTTTTATTGGAGGATGAATCTCAATAGAGAATAAAATATAAAAATTAGTATTTTTGGCACAGTATTGAATTTGAAAAAAACGACCAAAGATAAATTTAAAATTTGATAAGCCGCCATTAAAAAATTTTTTAATATTTTATTTTACACTGTGGTTCATCCTCTAATAAATTTAGTAAAATTTTCTTACTACTTTGTGTTATACAATTTTTATAGTCGAAATCCTGTCGAGGTTGAGCCGCATAAATGAAAACTGCTCGAACCGATACGACGGCCATTATTTTAAATTTTGTTTATAAAAAATATTTTATTATAAAAATTACTTAATTTTCAACCAAAAGAAGTAGAACCTGGCCTTAACACAGCGTGAATATCTGTTAAGCTAATACCACTGTCTCCACAAAAATTCTAAATAGCATCTACGTCAGAATTAAGTGCTTTTTACGTTCTACTTTTTGTGCTGTATAGAGTGCCATTACAATTTTTTTGTGCGAGGGTGAGAGAGGCGCTAGCTTAAGAGCGGTAACACAGTTTCGGCTGTTTCTTCGAAAATAAGCGTATTTGGAAACCGCCGTGGGCGCACGCAACAAAGTACGAGACAAAATGAGAGATTCGTGCCTCAATTAAAATTTACTTGTCGCGGGCTCGGCATCGCCGTAGTAGGCACGTTGCCCGTGCGTGACCGGCCTCACTGATATCTAATGTCAATCCGGAGTGTTGTTTCGAACATGGTGCAGTCTCGACCAGCGCCGCGTCCGCCATGGTAGCGGTCGCACGAGAGCACCTTTCGCGAATGTCCGTATGGGCACGTGATTTCTACACGTACACATACGTACACAGATATTCACACGCACTACATACACACGCTTAGTCATGAAGATGAGGATCGATAGCCTTTTCGAGAATTTCCTCGATTGCGAATCTAACGATTGTCACTTGTTCGTTCCGCTCGCTCCCCCCCCTCCCCCCGTCGACTATCCCATTCATTCAAGCGCCAGTTGCCACAAATTAGCATTTTACGATGCGGCCAAAAGGACAATGGGGTTTGCGTTAAATTCGGTGGAAGAAGAGTAAAGTGGGAGGACCATTACCGCGATCGGGGAAATCTCGGCTGAGTGCTTCATTTAAAATCGAGCGATCCCATGTTTATGGAGCTCGAGGGGGAGGGCGACGAAAGAGGGCGATCCACCCCGTCAGGTCTCGTTCTTAATCGAATCGATTCTCTTAGGGAATCATATTCGATCTCCTCAGACTCGCTATATCAAAGCTACCTTCTCTTTACGTGAATTTTCCAAGAATAATGTCGTTTTAAAACGTCTCTTTTAAGATTTCCTTTCTGTGTGTACCAACTTTAAAGACGTAATAAACCTTAAAAAATCCAAGATTTAAAAAAGAGTTTTTGTAGTCGGATAAGTTCAGTGAATAATTAAAAAATAATTTTTTTTATATTGTGAAGCAATATTCGATTTACAATCGTAAAATGTATGTTCTCGAATTTTTTCTTTTTAATCGTTTTTTTTTTTAATTTACGCGCGTTTAAAACCATTAATTTAAATCTTAAGCTTCGAAACTTTTAGATGTCGAATGCTTTTGTACTACATTTACACATCTCTCAATCGCTACCTGGCATCGGCCAATGAAATTCGAAGCTATTCGATGATTGGACAGTGCGGTCACGAAACTGACTATGGCACGAAATCATTAAGCCAGGCTCCGCATCAGAAATAGGGTGCGATTTGTTCGATGACACAATCCTCTTGCCGATAAACTAGATGCAACAGAAATTTGGTATTTGCGTAGGTTACGAGTCTGAAATTCCTGCCTTGCCTGTGTCCTTCGTGATAGATGCGCGTACGTATGTATTCCGTAGCGCAGCAAGTATGTAAAGCAGCATGAAGTATATTGAACGATGAATATGTTGTCGCGTCTGATATCGCAGATAGCATTACGTACGCGCTCTCTCGCATACTATCCCTTTGTGAGCAGGATCCTTTGAATCCTGCAATAATCTCGAGAATTTTCTCACTCCATGCACACGTTGTTTCGTTTTACACGTTCTTGGAATGTGCACTATTTTTGCTGTACCGAGATTTGTCAAATACTCTGTATTCTGTTTGAAAATACCCCCTTTGTCAGTTTTTAATTATCATGTTTGAGTGGTCTGAAAATCCTGAAGAAATGTTCTGAAAATGTCAAAGCAATAATGAGTTTTTTTTCAAAGCTCTCTATCGCGCACTTCGACTCTTTTGTTTATGGCTTATCACATTTTTGCTCGATTTTTTTTTAACTCCAGCATTTATTTCCACGAAATCTGGCCGCGAGATTCATATATTGGATTGCCAATTTATTGGCAATTCAATATACGATTACTATCAATTACTACTAAATTCGACGATATTGAATTTCAATGCCGTTTACAACGAAAACTTATTTAACATGTATCGATTCATTACCATACCTATTTAATGACGAGTTTAACATTTGGCAATCCAATTTTACTTGACGAAGGATGATAATTATGAATCACAAATTCAAATCAACATTTTTTAAAAATTATAGATTTCACACGTCATCGTTTTTATTAAGCTTGAGATGCGCGATTAGCATCGCGTCGCTACGCATGTACGCCGGCTTACACGGTCGTAAACATCAGTGACCTGCGTTACAGACAGCGCAACGCGGGACGCGTGTAATTCCGGTTGCATGCAAGTTACAGTTGTCGATAGACCATCGAACCGGGCAATATGTTCCGCTAAAACGCGACAGCGGTTTGCGTTTAGACGCGACGAGAGTGGGTGCAATTTCTGGTGTAGCGTGATTTACCCGTCATAAAACTCCGACGCAAAAAGCGGACCCCTCTCCAGCCTCCTTGGGATTAATGTGGCGTAAGTAATGCGTCTCCGATGGAACGTACATGTATAAGGGGGGGTGGAGGCGGATTATTCCGGCTCCTTTATCCCAGAGACTTCACCTTGAAACCTTGAAATAATACGACTTGCGATAAGTACGTGTTTCGTAACTCGTTGCGCCACACGTTGATTAAATTACGCCGAGATTGCGTCTCTACGTGTTATGATAAATTTGCGCTCCGAGAGCGCGCCTAGTAATTTTGTTAATTAACCTCGTAGGCAACATCGGCAGGATTAGATGAAGACAATATCTCGGATTATCCCCCGAATAAAGACGTTGGTTGATTAGAGGATAAGTTACGAAGAGACGGTGCATTAACGCGATACGGCCGCGTTTACACGACACGGGCGGCATAAGAGATTACGTTAACTTCCTCCGGTATCGCGTTAACGTACACGTTTGTATTTTCAATCGATATGGAAGATCGATCTGGCTACTTAATGTTACGTCGGCGCAACGAACGGTTTTCCGTTACGAAAGTTACGCGGCGGTGCGCGGGCCGAAATTAACGATAAGTTATTATAATATGCTATTTCGTAGGCGGGTTGCGCGAGAGTTGTGGTACTTTAGAGCGCCAAAGTAAACTCGCTCTTGGTGCCAGGATCTTCCGTATCGGACCGACCAGAGTTTACTTCTCAGAGTTCGGAGTTTCGTAATTTGCTGTCGGTGGGTCGAGACGTCGCATTATTGTGTACGCCGCAGTTGTAATAATCTCTGTCCTAATTACTGCGCTACGATAAAATAGGATTCCACTCTGAAATTGAAAACTCTTTGAAACGACGAGGGGCTTCTTAATTACATTCGCGTAACCAGACTACTCTGTTGTTCGCACTTCGTTAGCTGTCATTTATACCTACCTTATTAAGGTAAAAATGTTAAAAGCTAAACTCTCTCGTCCCGGGGGGGAGGGGGTTCGCGATGAAGGATGAAGTGGCTGAAAAGCACTCGGCAGTTCCTGACCGCGTATCGCGGCANCGAATAAATGCTTGTGGGCAAACGTGACTTTTCAGACGCCCGCCGTGCCACGGCTCGCGCGTATTTTCAAACGATAATGCGAGAACTTGTTCGCGCAGAAGAATGCTTGATGAAAATCTCGCATATCGCGCTGCCGCGGTACTTGTTACATAGGATAGTATGCGCCAAGGTTTCCATCCGGTTTGCATTTCGTCGAATTTATGAGACTGCCGGTGGTTTACGGCAATGGGGAGGGTAGCAATTGATTTGAATATCGAGTTTTCTTAATCGTCCCGTCGCGATTCCAAGACCGGCGAAATCTCCTCGACGATCGCAATAGCAAGGAATACTTTCAATATCGGGGGAGCATATCGAGCCGCATAAAGTACATCATGAATTATTTTCTACCACAATTTAATTCACTACGCTTCCATTAAAATCGCGAAATGATTTTCCGTATTTTCAACCGATATGAAGTTCAAACAGCACGATTTATTTTCTTCGAACTTGTCTTGCTCGCCATAAATATTGTAATTATACATATATTTCTTCGCTGCAGATTTCCTATGCACTATCAATGTTTTTATAATTATTTTTCAATTATATTCTACATGCAAGTCAACTCGTCGTTATTTCAGAATCGACGAAATCTCCTCAGTGATCGCAATAGCAATAAATACTTTCAATATCGGGGACATATCGAAGGCGCATAAAGTACATTATGAATTATTTTCTATCACTATTCACTGTGCTTCCAATGAAATTGCGAATTGATTTTACATATTTTTCAACTGAAGTTTTAATGAAAGTGTGAAGCTCAAATAGCACGATTTATCTTCTTTCAATTTATCTTACTCATTATACACATAAATAATTATACACATTCTTTTTTAATGTCTTGTACACTGTCATTATTTAATATTTTTATACTTGTCTTTCTATTGTATTCTATATATAAATACAGATCTTATTTTAAATTAATGTTTTTTTTTTAATGCTGTTAACATGTCACGAGAAATCTTTAAGAATGTATTACACCCATTTTTTACACAAATGTGTCGACATTTATATTTTAAATAAAAAATTTACATATGAAAGTTGCGTTTATAACATTCTATTAAAAATGCAAATTTTTGTCATTAATACACTTCTATTAGAGTACATTTCATTTTTTATTGAAACAGTTTTTGGTCCAGGTAGAAAATTACTGCTAAATTTTTTGTTCCGCTTAACTATAGGATAATTTGCAATTTTTTCATGTTTTTTAATATTTTCTTATTTATATTTTTTAAATAAATGTGATACATCTTTAATTTGTTTTCTCATTTGTGTTTAATAAACGAAATAAAAAAAATGCCACGTCGTATTATACTTTGAAAAAATGTACCATAGAAATCTATTTCTGCAAGTAAATGTTAATAGGCTTTATATTATGCAAATATGAAGAAAATAAGACGGACAAATTAAAAACATTGTAAATATTAAATTTATTCATTACGATGATAAAATTTTATGAAGAAACTGCTGTTAATTTTGTTATCATAATGAATAAATTAATTTGATATTTTATTATACGGTATTTCTATTATTAAATCTTCTATTAAATTTTGTTATCGAAATACATTAATTGGACACGTATCATCTTCAATTTGCTGTTCGCTGGCCTCATCTTCTTCATATCTATTTCACCAGTAAAAGCGGAAACAAATAACTATAATTCGCTTTAATTATTAATCATTATAAAGATCATTGTTTCCAAGTAATGGCTTCATCTTATTTAAGGCAACTTTATATTAAGATAATTGAAATTAGTTTAATTATATCGGTGTAAGCCATCACAAAAATCTGCTTCACTCTGATTTGTAACTTGGGTCCCTTTTCTAATTTTCTCTCAGCGTTAGGCACTGATTCTTCGACGCGCAAATTAATTCTGCTATATATAATAGTCCAATGCTTTCGCGCGCTTTTACTGCATGAGTCGTTACGTTTAATTTCCGAGGGTGTCGCGCATCACGACCCTGTTCCAGCGTTCCTTCATCTCCTGTTATTATAGCCGAGCAGCCGAGAGAGAACCGATTCACTCGACAGTAGAAACAGTCACAGCTGCGCCAACAGCCCGCGCTACCGTATCTCTCGTTTGCCAGTTGCACACTTTGCATTATTTCCCGCTCTTTTTCTCCACAAAATGCATATTATCCGGCACGCTTATCCGGCCGATTGCTTCCACGTTTTCAATCATTTTGAAATTCTTTTGTCCCTTTTCCTCCTTATTCTCCTTTTCTCTCGTCTCTTTTGAACAAACCTACATGATGCCAACCGGGTATATCTCGCGAAGTTTAATAAAAGCGGGAGAAGCGATGCTGTTTTTATCTCACGTTACGATGTAAACGCGTAGCATAGAATTTTTGGTACCTGTCCGTGGTGTTGCAGTCGGCGCGGCTGCAGAATTGCAACGGGTATCGAATCATAATCGGATGAGGGACGTAACTCGCGATTAACGAACACGAAAATTGGCACGGATGAAGAGCGCTTTTCGAATATTGTCAACGGATTGCAACGCTGTCCGCTCGATTTCGCGCGGACACGAGCGCGGCAATAACATACAGAATGTCGGATGGCTGAATTTGTTCCCGTTATGAATTCGTTGCGCGCGATTCATTTCGACGGTATGATCCGAACGGCATATTTTATATAGTAATCGAATTACGGATTCCGATTTCCGCTCTTTTGCTTTACCATGCATCGCGAAGCTAACTCACGAGACTTGCAACCAACGATGCATCTTGCATTGTGAAGAATGGAAGCGGTACAGGCGCATCAGAATCGAATCATCAATGATGCACGGCTCTTTTCCCCCCCGTCACATCGCTACGCTTTGGCGTTCTGCCAATCTCTGTTGCCACGGTGTTCCCTTCTTGCGAATCTTCGTAGCAATTTTCCGTCCTTGCGATCGCGATATATGTCACGGACGAGACAAACTCCATTCCTGCGCGTTTCGAGGTTCTCCTACCGTAAATGATTTAAAAAGACCATATTATTAATAGCTGTAAAGTTTCTGAAAAGACTAAGTTTTAATATGGAATTTATCGTAACCAAAAAGCTTTTCTTTGGCTTCCTTTAATCTCACCATTAATTTCTGAAGAGAGAATAAAATGACACATAAATAGATTGTCTTCTTGATATTCTGTTTTAAAGAACTATCTTATGACAGGGTTGTCACAGATCTGAGAACCGGGAAAAGGAAAATTTCATGGAAATTTAAATCGGTCAGAGAGAACCTGAAAAAGTCAATGAAAGATATAAAAAAGTCTGGAATTTGCTTTTCTGATAATCGTCTTAAATGCTTTTATTCTAAAGAGCATTTGCTACACTTTTTTAATATTATATGTAACATTTCTTTATAGTCAAATGCGTTCAAAACTCACACATTTTACAAATTATTTTTTATTGTTAGAGTCGTGGTATATAGAAAAATTTAAGCAATAAGAAGTAAGTCGTAAGACGTAAGTTGTAAGAGATGTGATCAATAAGAAGTAAGTCGCAAGACGTAAGGCGTAAGAGATGTGATCAATAATAATCGTTTTTGTAACAACATAGAGAAATTGTATTTATTTCATACTTTTCTCTATTGGATATTTAAGTTTTATTAAAAATTCAAATATAATTACTTCGCTATTTAAATTAAATCAAAACACGTTACTAATATACATATTTTGAAGATAGCTCGATTGATTAACTTGTAATTTTGTATACTTTGTTTAGATACTAAAAACTGGTGCTTGAGGACTTTTTTACGATACTTAGTTTTTTGTTACAGCCAAAAAACGAATAAAATTACAATAAAAAACAGCTAAGTGACTTTAACTAGCTGCTATTTTATTTAAACATAATATTTCGATAAACGGATGATAAGCTACTCGTAAATCTGTGTTTCAGTTTTATAAAGCTGTCATTTTACTTTTTGATGAGTCCTGTGAGAGTAGCAGTGATCACTGTAAACGCCGTTTTTAAAAACATAATTTAGGAAAACTTGAATATTTATATTATATTATTTTTTAATAAAATTTAAATATCGAGAAAAATATATTATCTTTTCAATAGAGTAAACACAGCTTTTCTATCACTTTTCGTTTTTCCATAAAAAATTTACAAAGTTAAGCCTCGTTTTGATCTAAGTGTATATACCCCCTTGAAATTACATATTG
>QKQZ01055739.1:0-21498 GCA_003595255.1 Solenopsis fugax | reverse complement strand
GGCACACAGCAATGGCCAGGAACGGCAAATTGCTACTTCCAAACTCTATTGTTCCACTCACCTGCTTAGCTGAAACTGACTACTCCTCAGGAACGTCTAGGATGATGATAGTAGGTCCACCAAAATGAATTTATTTTCGTGGAAAAATTCGGACCAACCGAGACCGACACTCTCGAGCGGACAGCTCGCGGTGACCATTAGCTTCGAAAAGGATTTGGCTCTAGACTGGATACCGAGTGTCACCGGCGACGACCGCGACCACTGCGCTCTCTCAACAAAAATGGCCGATTCACCGTGCAATCGATTTCGCCTTAATTCGAGTTTGTTCAATTTTTTAACTAGTGTAGAACCAACCAATCAGGCCAATTTGCTAAACCAAAGGCAGTCGAATTAGTCCCCTAATTGGTTAAAATTGCTGATTCGGATGCACATTAGCTACACCCATGTTACACCCATAAAAGATTAAGGTATGTGATTGGTTCATAGCGGAATATGTGATTGAATAAATCTATATATAAATATCTAAAGATTTCACTTGAAATTTCAATTTAAAAACTTTACGAGAAAATTTCTGTTCCAATCCAATATTATAGGCGAGTTTTTCAATTCATCAATTGACCAATTAATGAATTAAAAAAACTCCTTATTTTGTTTGCTTTGTCCATTTTCTGAAAATTGTATTTTATTTACGTATATGTAACACTTTTCTTAATTAATAATTAAATAATATGTTTAATTAAAATAAATAAAGAATTGGATTGGGATGATCAATTTTATGCACTTGGCGGATTATAATTTATTTTAAACGACCGATTAAGTTTAAGGGCCTATCCAGATAAACTTGTATAGCTACATAACCATATGCACAAGAAAATTTATTGATTAGCAATTGCATAAGGAAATAGACCAATCAATTTCCTTATGTACCTAAGCAAATTTGTTTGGATAGGTCAGAATTCAAACAGAGTAGATAGATGAATCATGCAAGAAGTTGTTAAAAAGAACAGACCTACTGACATGCGCGCGACTGGCCGGCGCCATAGATGAACGCCACGTATTTTGTTATGTGCTAATCGTGTCGCCGCATACCGGCGAGTGGATAACATATCAGACTGGTGACTTCGTCCCATCGGGGACAGAGATTCGCTACGCACAACGTTGCCATCGGTGTCTAGGTCTTAATCTTCGTCGACGATGTCTCGCGTTACCGCGGGCGCGTTGATTTGCGCTCTCTTGCTCTACCTGGGCACGCATAGCGGCTGCTCCGCGGCCCACGTCGTGGATGCGGACTTGGTCGTCAGGAATGTCGAGCGGCACATCGACCTGCAGTCTCAGCTGACCAAGATCACCACTCGGGTGATACTGGACAACAGTGGTAAGGACCGCGGCGTACCGAACTTCCTCTTCTGTCTGGACGACACCCAGAGCCGATCCGTTAGTTACGTAGCGGCGCGTGTGGAGCCCGGTAAGTTGGAATTGAAGGTGACGGAGACCACGGTGTCAGCGTATCCCAACAGGGTCTTCTACTCCGTCGATCTCGGCAACCACCTAGCACCCCGTCGCACCCTCACCATCGAGCTGGAGACGATATTCACGCACGAGCTGATGCCACATCCCAAGCAGATCACCCAGCAGGAGAAGCAGCTCGTCAGGTACACGGGGAACGTGTATGCTTGTCTGCCCTATACCGTCACCAAGCAGACCACCTATGTGGCGTTGCCCACCCGTAATCTTGAGAGCTACACCAAGATCAAGCCAGTCTCCCAGACTGGTTCAATGTTAGCTTATGGACCATACGAGACGCAGCCACCATTCGCTTACGAGGAAATGACAGTGCATTTCGAGAATAACAACAAGTTTCTTACAGTGACGAGGCTCGAGAGGATCATCGAGCTCTCTCACTGGGGTAACATTGCCGTCGAAGAGCACATTGATCTCCTGCATACTGGAGCGCTGCTGAAGGGCTCCTTCTCGCGTTACGAGTATGCCCGGGAGTCCAAGTCTGGCCAGTCCAGCATCCAGAGCTTCGATACTGTCTTGCCTGCGGCGGCCTCTGATATTTATTACCGCGACGAGATTGGTAACATCTCCACGTCGCACACCCGCATCAAGAAGGACTCAGTGGAGCTGAATCTGCGGCCAAGGTTCCCGTTGTTCGGCGGCTGGAAGACCCGTTACACGATTGGGTACAATGTACCCAGCTACGAGTACCTCTTTCACTCAGGGGACGAGTTCGCCCTGGAGATGAGACTACTGGATCACATCTTCGACGACATGGTTGTGGACGAAATGGTCCTGAAGATCATCCTGCCGGAGGGTGCGCGGAACACAGAGTTGGAGCTGCCGTATCCCGTCACCCCCCTGCTACAATCCTGGCACTACACGTATCTTGACATCACTGGACGCCCAGTGATATCCATGACTAAGAATAATTTGGTGGAGAATCATATCCAGAACTTCAGACTGAGGTACACGTTCCCACGTTTGCTGATGCTGCAGGAACCACTGATGATTGTGCTGGCATTATGGCTGATGTTCCTGGCGGTCATAGTCTACGTGAGATGCGACTTCTCCATCGACAAGGACGAAGCGTCGGAGAGTAAGCTGAGGATTGCTGGGCAGTGCGAGAAGATACTCGCCGCTCAGGACCGCAGGATTGCGACCTACTACAATCTGGAGGAGCAGCTGGCGTATCTGAAGGTGTCTAAGGACACGAATGGTTTCCAGTCCGCAATAAAGGGCATCAATCAGGATTACAAGGCAGCAAATAACTCGCTCAACGAGATCGCGCAAAAGATAAAGGGCGAGTCCAGTGACGTCTACGATCGTATCCAGGAGCTGCAGAAGTGCGATCGTTACCTGAAGGAGGTGTATGGCCAGCTGCAGTCGTTGTACTTAGAGAAACTGATCCCAGGCAAGATCAGCCGTCAGCAGTTCATCGACATGGAGATGACGATCTCCAGGAAGAAGGAGGACTGCATCGAAAAGATCAACACGATCGTCAAATCGCTCCGGTAATTGCGCCCCGCGAACGAACCTAGGACTTTGAGAGCAACGATGGTGTGCATTTGCAATATATAGTAACGAACCTCGCATCTGTTAATATTCCATTCGCGAGTAGGAAGAAGAATTCCATACTTTCATAAGCGCGCTTCGAGTCACGAGGAAACTCTTATCTATATAGATTAAGATTTTTAAATTAAGATTTATAATATAGATAGAGAAAAGGAAACAAATAAAAACGTTTTTGTTATATTTTCTCTGTTATATCTTCAACAAATGTTGTATCCAAATAAAAAATTTGTGTAAAATAAGCGATGATATTACTTTATATAATCTATAACATTTCTTACAAAAACGATATATGATATTTAGGCTTAATGAAGTCAAGTGCAGTTAAATTCTTGCAAAACTTAAAAAAATTCCCAGTAGCAGCTTGTAATGTATTTATCAAAAATTATACTTTATACCTATATACTACAAATTGTACATAATTTAAAAAAATGTTAGTAATATCTTTCATATCTCAATATTCCAGGAATAATCCTGGAGTGTTTTTTAGATACATCATATATCAATGAGAAAATTAAATTTAATAATTTTCATTACTGATCAAGAATCTACATCAATTTTTTTCATTTTTCTTTTGAAAAAAAAAATTTAATATAAATTTATATTTTATATTGAGTTTTCACTCTTTAGAATGAAATTTTACTCCAAAGAATTTAGAAAGTACATAACAATCTCAAATAAATTATAAAATAGATAATCGTTCATGCAAAAAATACTAGATGTTCTCAAATTAAGACAATGATCTTTTCAAAATTGAAGTTATCTAGTAAAGATGTATTGGCTATACAATACCAGCTAAAAGTTATCAAAATTTAGAAAATGCACAAGCTTCTTAGGTTTATTTTTTTTTTCCTAATCAAAGACAAATAATTTTGATTGTGAATATCTAAATTTTAGCCTTGAAACCAGCTGTAAAGAACAAAATAATGAAATATTTGATTCATAATATCATATGCAGTGAAAATGACTACTACAGTTTTAGGTAAATAATTTTTAAACAGGTAAATAGATCCAAATAAAAGCACGAATATTTAGATTTTTACTAGCATATGTAAAAAATGTGTAGTCTTCATCTTTGTAAATAAGAGTTACAAAACACGATTTTACATAAGAATCAAGAGAAATAAAAAATTAAATAACTTTTAAACCAATAAGAGAATTATACTCAAATTTTACATCGATATTCAAATATAATAATAGAACAATTTATAAAATTTTTATAATTTTATAATTTTAGTAATGCTTTGAGATGTGACACAGCTTAAAAACTATTTTTAATTGCTCAATTTTTTTCTATTATATATTTTTTTCATATTTAAATGGAGATGTGTGTATAATTATACATTATAATTTACATAATTATGATATTATATTGTATGGAAAAGAGAATTATACAGCAAAAAGATGCAAAAGTTTTAAGTGCAGCTATAGATTCCAGCTGTACATCAGTTCCCCTCCTGTTATTCTAATCGTGCGTGTCCGTATATTTATTTTTAAACGTATATCTAAGATCAGGGTTCAGCAGTTAGACTAGCGGTTGTTACACGGGCTGATCGATGGCGTGCGGTAACGAGGATAGCGTCGAGACGATTACTACTGCGCAACGTCAGTCCTTCATCCATGTGTCGATCCAGCCGGGCCGGTCGAAAACGGACACCTGCTAGCTAACCTCTCTGTCTATCCTCGGCTGGATATCCGCACGAACGATCCTCCCTTGCCTAGGAGCGCGTTTCATGCTCGCAGCTAGAATGTCCAATTTGCGGAAATTCATAGGTAAACGCAACCATTCCTTCGCGCTCACTTGGTAGTCTCTCGATGATTTATGCTTTTCCATCATTGCTGTCTCGCGATATAAGGTTATAGCAACGTGAGACTGGCCCCTTATTTAACTCGACAAAATCCTTTGTCGTTGATCTCGGTGGAACTTGCGATCCTTGCCCTTTCCTGAAGATTCTGGGTTCCTTCGTGGAATTTTCAAGTGTCTTGCAAGACGCGTTAGACATTTTAACATCGTACACAGTTCTTTGTGTATCAGTAATTAATAACGCTGGTACTTCAAGTAGTTAACATACAGAATATGTTGTATATTTATCTTGTGCGATTTTGTATGAAATGCAGAGAAAGCCACTCTTCTTCACTGTGCTCTAATTGTAGATATTGGAGCCAATTTAACGGATTCCATGTACCAAGGGATCTATCACGGATCCCAGAAGCATCAGCCGGATTTGGACAAGGTTTTAGAGCGAAGTTGGAAGAACAATCTCTCAAAAATCATCATCACGGCTGGCAATGTAGAAGATAGCAAGAAGGCTCTTGAAATAGCGAGAACCGATGGCAAGTATTCATAATGTCCATTTCTATCTATGTAGATTAATTTTGATTTCAGTTTTTTTACTCTTTATTTTTTCTAATTCTTAAAATTCAAAAAAGATGAAAAGTAAATTAAATTGAGATAAAAATTAATCCACATTGATGGAAATAGATATTATGAGATTGTCAGATTTGGCATTAAATATCTTAACATTTGTAAATTTTCGTTAATTTTAATTATCTTTAACTCTGCTAATTTAATATAAATTTATTTCGTGAACAAGTCACTCAACTGATTGTAATCGATCAATGAATTGCAGGTAGGCTGTATTCGACGGTCGGTTGCCATCCAACGCGTTGCAATGAATTCGAGGAATGTGGCAATCCAGAGGAGTACCTCAAGTCGCTGTCAGACCTGGCGTTAAATAACAAAGACAAGATCGTCGCGATCGGCGAGATGGGCCTGGACTACGACAGGCTGAATTTCTGTCCCAAGGAGACCCAAAAGAAGTACTTCGAGCTGCAATTGTCATTGTGCTCGACGCTAAAACTACCAATGTTCCTGCACTGCCGCAACGCCAGCGACGACTTCGTACGAATCCTGAGGAAGCACAAAAATGAATTGACGCCGGGCGTCGTACACTCCTTTGATGGCAATCCAGAGGATGCGAATTCTATACTACAATTAGGCTTGTACATCGGCGTCAATGGATGGTAAGGCTAATCATGTGCGATTCTCATAAAAGAATGATTTCTAATAATCTCGTTTCGTGTTTCAGCTCGTTGAAGACAGAGGAAAATCTTTTCGCGATCACTACCATTCCCTCAGACAGGCTCATGATAGAGACCGATTGCCCATGGTGCGAGATCAGGCCGACACACGCGTCCGCGAATGATGTTATCACGCACTTTCCATCTGTGAAGAAAGAAAAATGGCAAGCGGATCAGATGGTAAAAGGACGGAATGAACCTTGCACGATAGTGTGAGTACTTTTCTTCTTACAGGTTGCAAAATAAGAATTACATGTATAAAGAAGTTGACTAAATTTTTTTATTTGAAGTGTGAAATTCAAATATTTTATGTATTTAAGTTGAAAAATTTAGTAAACAATTATTTTTTAATTTAATACATAAAAACTATAATTTAAATACATAAAATATTCATATTTAAGTATTACAGTATTTATATATTTAATTTAAATGCATAATTACTCGATCTGAAGAAATTGATTAATAAAGTTGAACAATTCAAATAATCATGTAATAACTTTTTTTGTGAATGTACATACGGTCTTTGTTTAAAAGTACAAAATAAGATATTTTTAAATAATATACACGATCTTTCTACTTGTAGTCAAATATTGGAAGTCCTAGCGCGGATCAGAGATGAAGAGGAGGAGTACCTGTGCAATCAAATCTACAAGAACACAATGAAGCTCTTTTTCCCGTACGAATTATAGTATGCAAATATTCGACGCTGCAAAAATATAAGCGGACTTGAAGTGCGTTGATGAAATGCATTCATGGAAGTAATCAGGGATAAAAGCTGTGAATGTGTGCGCGCGGAGTAGAGCGGAGAAATGAAAAGAATAAGACACGCTACTGAAACTATTGAAGGGAGAAAATAAAGACACTCATTTTTACATACGTGGCTTTATGGAAGTGGCCAATGTCACTATCCACACAGATCTCTCTTCCCATGTAAAACTTTAATATATTCTTGTTAAAATTATATTATCATATCTCATATTTATCTATTGCATTTCATCGCTATTATTACCATCATTTCATTAATATTATTATATTGCAATATATTTATTAATATTATTCTGCTATTCTTAAAAATATCACTGTTGCCGTTATTACTCTGACCCATTTTTCCAAAGTGACTTTTCCTTAAATCTTTTTTCTATCTGTACTAGAGATCCTCCTTCTGCTACATCTTTTACTACATCAAGAAAAACTGTTATGAAAAAATTTTATTAATTCGATCATTCAATATAATCGAATATATATTCAATCAAAATTCTCAGAATTATAAATGAAAATACAAAATGCTAAAGATCGCATTTTCGACGATTTGCGTACAATAGACTTAATATGTGTACGAAGATATACAAATATTACTTAATAATAATTTCAAAAAAAGTGACAAAAAAAATGTTTATCTTAATAAAAAAATGTCCGCAATTGTTTCAGTTTATTTAGAAGATCGCAAAGTTTTCTTCGTCAGGACCAACCAAAAAGTAAGATAGATTTTCTCTTCGAGATATCACAGGTAAAATGGCTGACGCATTCGTGATCTTCAAAAACATATATATATATATATATATATATATGCTTCCGTGTCATAAATAATAAATGCCGAGTCGCGCGTGGAGAGGCGTGAAGATTTTCGTCGTCGACGCAATGATTATTCAGACAACAAACCATTGGATTTTATTCATGGCACTTTGGAAAGAGTCTGCACTTTCTCGTACACCCAGTCGTACGTCTGGATGGCGTACGATTGTGTCGTGTCAAAAGCCCATATGGCGTAACTACGGAGATTATCCGGGCTAAGCTTGCCCCTGAAAAAGAAGGTCATGGTCAGATACTCGATCAGACAGCTTCTACACAATGTATGGGACACACTTACACGAAGACGTTCTTCTCCAGCCACTGTATCGACGCGCTGGAATGTTCAACAACTTTCTCTCCAAGGAAAATGAAGGAAACTTTCACAAACTCCAATCCTTGAAGACTTCGAGATTTAATTTGCTCCAAGATTCCTGGAGCGTAATGCTCGATCTGTATAAACAAGATTGTTATTAGTACTTCGTACGAAGAATTGTTACATACAAATATTTGAAGTTTTCATTACATTGTACTTACTGTATTCAGAAGTATAGGTACATTTGTTTCGACGTATGTTGCGACATTCTTATACAGTTTAAATGAAACATTTCTTGCTATAAGGCAGAAATCGCCAGCTAATTTAACGTATGGTGTACACAAGTCTACAACGGTTTTGTAATATTCCGGTGAGCTATCCTTAATTGCTTTGTGTCCTGCAGACCAATAGAACTTTAGAGTAGTCCATGCCTTTTCTACATGTTTCAATATTCCGCTAGTTTTCAAGAACTTTCCAACTTGGGACGCTACAATACATAAAATGCCAATGTAACAAAGGAAAAAAGCTCAATTTGTATCACCACACAATTTGGTTAGAAGAGTGATTGTTAGAGTTAGTGAGACAGAGAGATTGATGGGCATGATGTTTATGATAGCAATGGATATGTTGTCAATGAACCATTACTACTTGATGAGCTGTGAATACAAGGATGATAGGATAATGTGATTATCTCTGAACAAACTTATGTAATGATGAAATTGTTTTATGATTGAAATATAATAAACAAAATTAACCTTCCAGAATCAACAATGGGTCTATTGGATCTACCATCAATTATAAATCTTGAATTATTGTTATTAAAATAAATTTGGCATTAATTTCTTTTTTTTTTAAATATAAGTTATGGTTCCGTGTGAAATTAATTAGTGCCTTTTTTAGTCAACATAAATTAAATAGATCTCATAGAGCCAGACATCAATAATTGTTAGCCTGTGCATCAGAGATTGAGGATTGCAAATTGAAGATTAGAGTTCAATCAATCAAAACAAAATAGATTAAAATACATAAGTGAAATTAAGACCAATAATATGAATGACACAATTAAGCAAAGAACACCATTTTTTGATTGATGCAGATCTTGATGTCTAATACATTTGTGTGAAATTAAAATTATATTTGATGAAATTCTAATTTTCAATTTGCAATCCTGAATCTCCAGTGTGTAGTCTGACATCAGCTTTACAGATATCAACTCCGGAGGGTTAAGAGAATTGAAGATATGAAACGATGAGGATGACAAGCTGATATGAGATGAAAAAAGAGCAGAATGATTAGCATTGCTGTTTGCAGTAATCTCTTACCCTCAAAGGAGCCATGTTTCTGTGTGTCGTACGCTACAATCGCACCGATCAGCAGCAGCAAAAAGAGACTGGCAGATCTCCATGGAAAGCCGCGACTGGAGGATGTCATTTTCTTCAGTAGTGCCTGAAAAAACAAGCAATGTAAGGCATACTTTATCTTAGCGACTCTACCGCTCTATTCTTTGAAAGACAATCGCTCAAAATTGGAAATCTCTGCGTGTCCGTCCAACTAAACTTCTCGCGTTCCGGCTCTGCGTTTCTCTGCCACGCGAGCGAATTCTAATCAGTGTCAAACAAACACGTCAACAACGAGTCGATCACGGTTCTAAGACGTGTTTCGCGTGACAATCGGACCGAATATTTCGCACACCTTATTTCAGCAGCTAGGACTTTGAGAGATGAATGCGTGCGAATACAATTAAACCGTGAATACAATTAAACGCATCTGCGACGATTGACGAGACGCGAATGGGAATGCTTCGTCATTGCGAGACAGACGCCGGAGAAGAATTTTCCCGCGAGATCACCTTCGCGTCGACGGATCACACGCAACGTACATGCACAACAAACACACACAGATACACACAAATACACATACTCACGTACGGCGGAACCGCGCGCGGAATTTTTCCTCTTACCTGCGGAAAATGCAGGAGGAAGCGTTTACCCGGACGTGTTCACCTTGTGCGTCCCGTGCTTCGAGAGGATCGAAAAANAAAAAAAAAAAAAAAAGAACGAGAGCGAGCGATGCCAATGTCGCTTTTCTGTTGACCGTGTCGCGCGTGACGTGAGGAGGCGAGAGGAGAGCGACGGGGGACGCGGCGTGCGATCAATAATCGCGTACGCTCCCGAAAACGTTGACTGGCTACCTTAACCTGAGACGTCACTCCGCTCCGCGCCACTCTACTGAGTGGCGTCGATCGTGCCTGCCACCGCAAGGCCGGAACGGAGCGGTGTCCCAGCTGCCGCCGGCTGCTTCCACGAAATCCGTTAGGAATTTCACCGCGCGCGATTTCGCGACACGAATCTCTCCCGCGAGACCACCACCGTCGGGCAGCCTCTCCCCTTTTTTTTCTTTCTCTCGCAGCGTTCCGCTGCCTCACGCGGTTAAGAGATCTGAGTTCCAGGAGAGCACAGGCTCCGCCGTACGATGACCGCGGGGACGAAAGTAGAGACCGTATGCCATTGAGCGCGACGCGGAGGGAGAGACGGTACATTAATCGTTTTCTATCGATTAGAATTGACAGTTTTGTTTACCGCTTCTCTCTGTCGGGATCGCAGGGTCGATTTGAAGGAGTTGTCGCCCGGTCCTCTTCACAGAGGCGCCAAACGGAGCGACGCGTCTCGCATCAACGTCGAGATAAATCGAGAAAGGGCGAGGAGAGGGACGCGCGATAAACGCAGGAAAGAAGGAAATTCAAATTTCTATTACGATGGCTCCGATCGTATGAATCTTTGGATATTATCAGCGTTTACGGATTTTACACGGTTTTGTGTTCGCTGCGCTGATAAATACGTACATGCGCGTGATCCGGGAACGACTGCACGCTGCGTAGAATGTTGCGCGTCGGAGGAGACTGCGACGCGCGCAATTGCGAGCTTAATCTACAATGGCGTTGTTACACGAGGCGAATCAGCCGCGACTGTCAACGCATCTTATCGTGCTTCATTGATAAGGGTCCTGACCGACCTTGTCTTGATTTAAATTCCATTTAATCCGAGAATAATCTGCTTAGTTTTTTTTTTGCGTAAACGATTATTTGCTTTATAATTTATTTAAATCGTTATGTACATGAATTTTTACTCGATATTTTTTTTAAGGAGAAATGAAAAAATAGCTACGAATCTTCGATTGAAAAACTACTGTACTGAGCTCCATTTTCTCATTGCTGGGCACAATTGTCAGGGATGTTCCTCCAATTTGGATTTTGTTAATTATTATTATCACAAGGGATTTTTTTGGAAGAATAAAAATATTATGGATCTCTATAGATCTGAGAAAAAAAAGTTGTTAACTTGACTAAACCTTTCAACTCGATTAAATTTTTTTCATTTCAAGTATTTATGTATTTAACTTAAATACATAAAATACTTGAATTTCAATTTAAGCATTTATATGTATTTAATTTAACTACATATACATTTAACTTAGATACATAAACATCATAAAAATCATAAATACTTGAAGAAATTCAATCAAGTTGAAAAATGCAGTCAAATTATAATAATTCTTTTTCTCATGTATGTTTTCTTCCCTTAAAAATTCCCTTAAATTTTTTATCCAAGCAAAAAATCCTTCGTGATAATAAGGGCAGGAGCACAGACTTTTGCATAACGCATAAGAGAATCAATTAACCAGAATCTTGTACATCCCTCCTCAGGAAAGAAATGAAAGACTCTGATTTGTTAATTTTCTTGTACATTACGTAAAACTCTATACTCCCTCCTTTTAGTAAAACCCAAATTTGAAAATCCTCCAACATGGCAACTCTGCTGGGATGTAAAAAACACTGAAGTAACTGCTCCTGGATCAATTAAATTTTTAATCCTGTTCAATCTCGTATATGAAGAGACAGAATTGGTCTCTTGATGATTTTCTTAGGTTTCTCTCCTTTCTAGAAGACTACACCCAGAGAGAAATTATGTTTAAATTGATGAAATCGTTTCTTCTTGGTTTGTTTAAGTTAAAGTGGAAATACCTTTAAGGAAAATAAAAATTTATTTGATTTCAAGAAATGACGTAATTAGCCTCTTTTTAAAATAAATGAATTATTTGTTCAAATTATTTGTTTAATTTAACAAATAATTCTTTAATTCAAAGAAAGTACTGACAGAAATGTAAGAAATAATTCAGTTGTTTAAAAAATATATATATCTTTCATTTAAAAAGATTTGCATTGCATATCAAAACTATTAATTTCTTTAATTCTAATAAAATAAATAACCAAAAATTTTCTTCAAATCGAAGAAACTTTTCTCTGGGTGTATCCGATATTCTTTATACATTTGCGGATGCGTATAAAAATGAAAAGAAGTTCAATCTGAAAGCAACAGTTCTGTTCCGTTTAGCTGAACTTCTTGCACAGTTTACCTTTTCTCTCTTTCTCTCCAAAAGAAAAGAAGGAAAGATATAAATCATGCAAAAAGTTCAGTTAAAAAGAATAAATGGTTTGATGATTTTTAATACAGAGAATGTTCATATAAAACCTGCTGTTTATGTTTTGTAATATATAATTGCAGCAGCGAATCGAAAGTTGCGAAATGAAAAGGGTGAGACTCGCAACCCACGAAGATCTCTTGGCATTCACATCGAGGGAAATGCTTTCTAAGTTTAATTGCCCGTGACCATCCGTCAGCGCGTCGGAGCGGATAAATTTTCCACGAGCTTATTACAGTACCGCCTCAAGTATCGCGAGAACGCATAATATATCACATTAAATGCGATATGTGTATATTATGTTTGTTACCTAGCGCACGCGATCGTTGTCGAAGGCGGAATCTCATTGTTTAGAGAAGAATGCCACGTGCACGCGCCCGCGCTTCGAGTTTTACGACGCAACTGGATCTACAATTAGTTAAATGCAGTAATTATACAGTAATTTTTGCATGTCATGTTTGAGCCTTTATAGATCCGGAATATGTTTTTATGACTTGCACGAGTCTTATTTTATATAATAATAGATTACTTAAATAAAATATTTCATACCGAAAATTTCCGTTTGGTAAAATACGAAATTAATTATGTGTATTTCAGGTGATGGAAAAATTAATTTCTCTCTGCAAACAAAACTGATGCAGCGCATAATTATTACTTAAGAGTATGTCAAATGTTTTTATTCTCTGTAAAAGATAAGCGTATTTAACACAGATATTTGTATTGAAATGAAAACACTTTAAATATGATATGTTATCTGATGATATATCTATATGTTATCAGGTGATATGAATCCCAATATCACCTTAGATAATTATTATATATATATTATTTAATTGCATCCTTCAATAGTTATATATAAATTTATCTGAATTGTTGCTTTGAAACGAATTTTATTTTTTTGAATCGTTTTACCTTACACTCTAAAAAAATTGTGTAATAAGAGTGTATAAGAGAGAACTCACCTGAGACGTTTTCTTGCATGCAAGCGCCAGGTTTTCGTCTTTGGCCTTTTTCCATTTTTCATTATTATTTTGGATAGTACCGAGAGTTTCTTTGACATGCTTAGCTTTGAACTTTGTTTGTAAAGTAGATAAATTCGTATCTGTAAAAATGTAAATTTTTGCATCTTTCTATCTTATCATATTTCTATCTTTCTATTTTATCATATGAGAAAGACGCAAATGCTCACCGATATACGATAGAAGAAGACTGGATTGATATAAATGCTTGGTATAAATGGAACTCCAGGTAGTGAAGCAAAGAGGTTCCGTGACGAGACAGTCCGCGAGGACCTTGATCAGCTCGTGCCTATAATTCGGATCTGACTTCTGCGATACTTTTCCCATTAACATTTCAAACAATTTCGTGTAACATATGTCCTTGTTTCTAAACAGTATTGACTGCAAGAAATACCGACAATTTTATTGATCTCGCTATTGCTATCGAGGCATATCGCTAAGTTGAACATGTATATCGTTATTTACGATCAATTAAACCACGCGACGGCGCGCTCGAAACTCGTGCCCGTACTTACCCTCAACTTGTCGATACTCGCGCTAAGGTCTTTCTCCAGATTCGCGGGTTGAATGTTTTGAAACTTTTGAGAATAGGTATCCATGATGATACTCAGGTACAGATCCAGACTGAGATCATGAACGTTGTCGTGCCCGAAGACAAGGTCGTTGAGGATTTGAACGACGTAACTGGCGTAACTCTTCGTCTCGAGCATTGGTGACATCAGCTCATGCCAAATCTTCAAACCGACAGCTAGATCCTTCTGACCGGCCTGCGACCAGGCCCACAAAAGAGACAAACCAACGTTCTTCCTATTCTCGTACGAGTTCCTTATGTTAATCAGTTTGGGAATGTTGGCGGCGGTCATCTCGGGATTCAGGTGTGCTAGCAGCTGCAAAAATATCTTGTGACCAATGACGGGGATCCCCTTGGCCATGTCAGTGGCCATCGCCGTGAGGGTGTTTTCATAAAAAATCTGTATGGTCTGTTGGCCCGTCATCTCCACCGCTCGTTCCAGTATGGAAGAGATCGCCTTAGGTACTAAACTTAATGGGTAATCCTTGGGCTTTCCTGAGAATATTGTGTCTTCCTTGTTTATAGGTATTTTGATATTGAGGAAGGCATCGAGTTCCTTCAACCAGAACAAGGGAGCCTCGGGAAATCTGACTTGTGCGGTGGCTAGGAGTTCATTGAGCTCTTGTGCATTAATCTACAAGCATTATAAAGAATTAATTAATAATACAAATCAACTACAGCGATTTAAATTTAAATAAATGTTCTATTAAAATTTAATTGAATGAAATTAATTTATATATTTTTTAAATGAATGTGATATATATAAGAATAGAAATATATTCAATAAAAAAACTGATGGCAAATATATCATCAAATTTATTCTAATTGTAAATTAGAAACAGTCTTACCGCATTCAATGCATCCTTGACAGTTTTTGGAGGTTTCTCCTTTGGTTCCTGTTTCTTTTTTTCAACATGCTGCTGCTGTTTCTGCTGTTGCTTTTTCTTCTCCTCATTCTCTTTTGTCTTGTGCTCTTTCCCTTGTGCCTTAGCAGGCTTCTTGTTCTCCTTGTTTCCATCCAAATTGTCATATAGTGTCTTTACTTGACTCAATGGCACTGAAATTACATACATACTAAGTCAGATATAGAACTATCTTGATATAGGAGTAAAAAGAAGAAGGTACTGTTTATTTTAAATTAAATTCAATTAAGTTAAATTATTGGCAAGATAGTTCTGAGTTGTAAACATGATTTTAGATGATCTTTTTTACACACATTGGGTCATGACACACTTCCAAGTTTATTTTTATTACTCTTGTACAAGTACAAAATATTATTTAATAACTCTTGCATATACTTTAATATTTCTTGAAAATATTTGTATGTTTTTTTTTATTCAAAAAAAGATATATGTATATAAATGCTATAATTAATTACAGTGTTCTTAATTTTTCAAAAAAAAGAAATTTGTAGGACAACATTATCAAATTGTTTGTAGAGAGTGTTAAGCTTGAGATGAAGTGTCCCTTGGAGCTATCTCATGAGATAACTTCAAAGGGTGATTTGCAGCAAAAAGAAATAATCGCAGAATGTGAAATATATGAGTATTGTAAAGTACACACGCTAAGTATCGTACCCTCTCTGCGACCCTCTCATTGCACATTTCACGCGCGATTGAGGTAGAACGCTCGGTAGATCGTATCGTCGTTCTCCCGATGACACGTCGGCGGAGTAAATCGACGAAGTATCGAGGAATTGGAGCGGAAGCTAGGCATCCCGGAATGGAAAACGGGTAGGTTACGACAGGCGATACTCACAGAAATCCTCGACTTTCGGCGCGTTCTCGATGAACCTCTTCTTCTCGGCCTTCGTGAGCTTGTTTGTCTTGTCATTGCCCTTGTCCTTTTTCCTGCTGACCAGTTCCCAGCTGCCGGACGACATCGCGACGAAAATGTAAACGCGACCAACGACAGAACGCACACGCTCACTGGCTCACGTACACGAACGCGCACGCACGCACCGAACGAGAGAGAGCGAGAGAGAAAGAGACAAAGATAGAGAAAGAGAAAGAGAGACGGTACGCTGCACGGAAGGCACTGAAGTTGGCTGGAGAACAGGGCGATCGGAGCGGAGCACTGCGCGTCCCGTTGGCGAGGTGTCAGTCACAACAGTGGTACGTGGTAACGCGTGCGCACTCGCGTAACTGCCACGCGCACCGGCAAACGCGCGATTACTCTTCGCTCCGCCGCGCGCCGGCCGCTTTCACGAGTCAAATATACTTATTTGTTTTCCTGCTTTCTCCCTCCGAGGACTGAGCGCGAGAGAGCGCGATTAGAAGGTTGAGGATGGAGGGACTACGGTAGCGTTTGAGAAAAAAAAAGAAATACAGACGCGCCGTGAACGAGACGCGGAGCGACGGGACAAAGAATTATTTTGAAGATTTTGCGCATTAAAATATTTGTAATCGCGAGAAAAGATCTCTCTTTCTCTGATACCCAGTGAGAGACTCTTTCTCATTGATCGAACTCCACCCAGGGAGAAATGATGATGGAATTGACGTTGAATCGACATCGATTCCATTATCGTTTCTCCCTGGATAGTTGCTTTCTTTTTAGGAGATACAAATCGACATAGATTAACACACTCGAGCACCATTTGCCACATTTAAATGGAATGCAAAATTTTTAATATCTAATCTTATATAACATTTATTTTATTATAAAAAGAAATGTTATATAGATAAATTTTTAACTTAGAAAAAATTAATAAACTAAAGTTTGTGTTTCAAAAATAACTAGTTAAAGTTAACAATTAAATCATTTAAAATTAACTAAGTCAAAAGTTTTGAACTTTTTAACTTTATTATTTAACTTTTAACTTTTTAAGTAGTTACTATCCAATCTTGATTGATAGCATTGGACATAAGTTGATCGGAAAACTGAAAAGATAAAACAACTCGGCACGAATTCGAATTCGCGCCCTTCGTAGACTTTTGAACTGTAAGTTCCGGTTTCCTTCGGGGCGCTTCGTCCGTCGACTACGCGACGGCGCCACTGCGACACTGCGTCGCGCAACACGTCGCGACGTACTCCTGGAGTACTACTCTGCACTACTCTGTTCATATACGTGCATCATACGCATACGCGATCGCACCTGCGATAGGGTTTGAATCTCGCCTGCGACTGAGAGAGAGTGCCGCGTGCCGCGCTACGTACGTCGAAACTCGCGAACGGACGACGACGACAGTGATCATCGACGGCGCCGCATTCTGAGAACAATCACGCGGTTTTCTGAGGACGTCCGCGTCCCTACACAACGCGTGGTGCGGACTCGCCGCGACACTTTATGCTCAGGTGACCCCCCGCACGACCACGACTTTCTCCAACCTCATTGCGGCGGCGTGCGATCGTCAGGCTCCGGGAAGCGGACAGACGCGATTCGCTACGCCCTCGTGCCTGTCGCCGTCGACGACGACGTCGTGAGAGGAGGAAGCCTCCGTCGTCGTACGTAGGTAACGATCCCGTTTGTTAGGTTAACTCGCAGCACGACGCCGCGACGCTTAATCGGGTGGGGGCACTAATTAGGGAATGGAGAAAGAGAGAAAGAAAGAGAAAGAGAGAGATGAACGCGTTACTGTTAGTCAGCGTTAGGATTGTTGGAGCACGCATGCCCCACGATCTCTGAGATAACGACATGTACGATATTCGAGACCGGTAATAATAATAATAACTAGATTATTGTTTCAAAGTAGAACTTCACCAGCAGCTGCATTCGCTTCAGTCACTGTATAATTTTTTGTCAGTTGTCTTTACAATGTTTCTAGAACATAAAAGATATCCTAAACAACTTAGTAAACACGCGCCTCTTTTTTTTATTAGATGTGTCAAGGACACTTTTTGTTGAATCAGCTGGAAAGCGTCGAATACCTTACATTCGATATGTGTCATTGCTTTTAAAATTGCCTAGTGGAAGAATCATATTTATGCTTTATTTTGTTTTGCAGTTAAACTCTTTGAGACGGAATGGGTAGCAGCGGCCAGCTCTACAGTCTGTCCTGGGGAGAGTTTAGCTCCTCTCTGGCCTCTGCGGTACAGCTGTTGAGGGGAGACGGCGATTTGGTGGACGTCACCTTGGCTGCCGGCGGACGCAGCTTTCCTGCGCATAAGATCGTTCTCTGTGCGGCCAGTCCGTTCCTATTGGACTTGTTAAAGGTTGCAATCATCTTTTCGATTCTGGGATTCTAGCGTGAGCGCATAATTAACGTGAAAACGTTGAGAGAAACTTGCAACAGAGTTTGCGTTTATCCATAGAGCACGCCATGTCAGCATCCGGTGGTTATGCTGGCTGGAATTGAAGCGGCTGACTTGGAATCTTTGTTGGAGTTCGTGTACCGAGGTGAGGTGAGCGTCGAGCCAGAGCAGTTGCCGTCTTTATTGCAGGCGGGCCGTTGTCTGTGCATCCATGGATTATCACCGCCAACTGTAGTAACAGAGGTATATATTTGGTATATCTCGTTTTATCATACTTAATCCTAAAATGCTCATATTTTTCTTATATTAATGTCCACTTCCACCAATATAGATTAACATTCTGTACACACTTCGGCAATCTAGTCCTACATTTTTTTTATTTGAAAAACTTGGAGCAGTGTAATTATTATATTAAATTTAATTTAGTTTCGATGAAAATTTACGCACGGTAGCATTTCAGGATTAAATAAAAATAGGGCAGTTAATCTAAATGTATAACACGTGTCTATGATATACTTAGAGTGGAGAAGAAGTTCCTGTGTCTGCGATACCAACACCGACGAACGATGGATTATCGAGGGTCAATTCCTATTTCCCGCTGAAACGCAGAAAAAAGAGAAGGAAGTCGTCGACGTCCTCTGGAAAGTGGCAATGTACTGGTAATACCACTGACAGTGAGGGCAGGCCTTTAGATGACAACAGCAGAACAATGCCTTATGAAAACAAGGATGATGACACTATGGATCAGACCGATGATACAGGTAACGTAAATAGTTTTGACAAGATTTTATCTTCTGCTGAATTAAGTTTGTTTCTTAAATGAAAAACAAACTGCAAGATTAGCTGTGCAACATGAATTTCGTAATTGTTTTCCTGCTTTTGAGATATTTTGTAATGAAATACTGACGGAAGCACTTATTTGTTTTATATAATGATTTATCAGATGAATTAATTTTCCTTAGTTTATTATTTAGAGATTTGTTACGCTTGCTGCATTTTTTAGTTAATTCCGATAATTGCAAGATTAAGCATGCAAGATGGCAATAATGAAACGGCAATTTCACTTGTGTTTTGTGTCCGGTGTATTACGTTTAGCACAGTAGCCGTCATCTAAAAACTTATACTAAACATTATACCGCCTGCGAGAAATTTCGTACATCTATACGTAGGCCTTTTTTCGTTTTAATTAAAACGGACACAAGCACAACCATCGATCGGGTTGAACTGCATTTCTGATTGGTCGTCCTCTGATTCGTCCTACCGTGAGAACGAGAGCGAGAGAACGAGAGAGCGAGAGGGAGAGAGCGAGAAAGAGAGAGAGAGAAAGAGAAGGAGGGAAACAAATTCAATGCAAGCCAAAGCAACCGTCAGTTCAGCCCCGTATGGTAACATTGTGTTTGTGTCTGTTAACAGCGGGCGACTGCCTGGTCGGAAACTACGCGAACAACCATCAGGGTGGCAGTCATTCTCCGCGACTTCAAGAGTCATCCGTCGCGGACAATCATCAGGCGGCGCATCAGGATCACATTTCGGACGGCGAATCGCACCTGCATACGCTGATGCCGATGCAGTTCTCACCGTTGCACATACCGCAGTTCCACAGCACCCTCAACATAGGCTTCCCGTCCGGTCTGGCGTTGTCCGGCCTGTCTGCTGCGGCCACTCAGACGGCGCCGATCAGCACGCTGACCGCAAACGCGAATCAGTCAAAGACGCGCGGCGCCTCCGATTGTCCAGGCGTTTGTCCGTTCTGCGGCGCGACTCTGCGTCAGGCGCGGAATCTACGCAGGCATTTGATATCCTCGTGCAAACACCGGTTTAATAACTCCGTGGCGGCTGCAATGGCGACGACGCAGAATACGGACTATGCGATGGTAGAAATTAAGCCTGATATTAAGTCTGAGATTGATGATGAAGAGGATTACAACAATCAGTCGTCGGTGACGTATGGAACCGATAACGGTAGTAACGACTGCGAACAGATAGTGTGCAATCCCACCTTACCGTCGCCGACGTCACACGAGCCTGAGAGCGTAATATCGTCGCCGAGTAGCATCCCGTCGCCGACAATCGCCAGATAAATATGCAGGAAACGGACTCGGCAGAAGTATCGAGACGATTGACGTTTCATAGTTAATTTTCTTGCGGATTCCGTTCGGTTATCGAATTGTGTTTTACAGTGATGCGATACTCGAGATCGTGGTGAGTGGTATGTGGCGCGTTACGTAAAACCAGAGGAGAGATGAAAAATATTTTGCAGTACTTGTACGTATGTAAAACATTTACGCGAACGGTTATTTGTAATTATGAGCGTACGTGTTATTTAACTAGGTCAAAAGTTCGGAATATATTTGCGCGTTTAATTTTATACGAAGAATCTTCCACGTTAATGCATAAGATAAGTACTATAGGATTAATCGACGCAGGTTTAAGTATAATGAGTAAAGTCGTATCGTGAAATTATCATTATTCTTTTACCATCGACTTACACGATAATCGGGGTTTCGTGTGACTGTGCAATTCAACTTCGTCCACCGCAGTTTATTTTACTGCCTCCTTTTTAATTCCTCCTTACCATAGAATGGTCTAATAGTAGTACGTTTCTAAGAATATGGGCTACTGCTCACGAATACCATTTCATGATGAAACCGAGGATCTTCCAGCAGCCACAAAGTAGAACTGATCGGCGCACATTCCTGTTTTGCAATGATATGCTGTGTGCGTGGACTGTTGACAATAGTACATACACAAAACCGCTAGTATTTTAATTGAGAAAGAAATAAAATAATGGGTATGATGATGTAATATCCAGTTTCTTTTCTTTTTCAATAAAGTAAGGTACGTGATAATACTATGTGCTGTTATTTTCCACAAAACACAATTTTGGCGTTATTTCAGAATTTTCTGAAATATTTTATCTATTTTTTATCATAGCAAAATGGCTTATGTGGACACTTGATGTCTGAGGATGAAATGTTCCAAGTTCCGTCGATAGGTTACAAGTCTGTCTAGTTTCGAATTCGTTCTAGGAGACGGATTGTCGAAGACACGCAGTTTGTCCGATCAACCGGTGTCGTGTCCGCTGTGCGGTGCGATTCTGCGCCAATCGAGAAATCTCCGAAGACATTTAGAGCTTCTACACTTCGGTCTGGGCAACAGTAGCAAGTCTGGTATACATGCGAGGCATCGACGCGCGGCGGTGG